>SSNS01000026.1:145536-170515 GCA_006937985.1 Aphyosemion australe
GGTAGATAGTAACAAACTGGTTTATGTAATCCCCCAATACCGAGTTGACCAATGCCTGGAAAACGGCGGGAGCGTTTGTTAGGCCAAAAGGCATGACCAGGTATTCGAAATGTCCCAGGGGCGTCTTAAACGCCGTCTTCCATTCATCCCCCTCTCGTATCCTGACCAAGTGGTAAGCATTTCTAAGGTCCAGCTTAGTGAAAACAGTGGCGTCTTGAACAGGGTCAAAGGTCGAGAATAATTCTGTCATGTTTGAGGCGAGAAATCTGACCCAAGACATGCAGAATCAACACAGCTCACGGGAATGGGAAAAAACAAAGAGTTTTATTAATGATTCCAACTGAGGATGACTGACAACGTCAGCAAGGTCGTCTGCAGCGGGGGTGCAGGTTCTGGAACACAAGGGGCGTTTTAAGTCCTGGTCCAAGCAGGTAAGAAAGTATTTCTTTGTGACGAGTCTTACTGTTTCCTGAGGTGTTGAGGACTTGGAGGGAGGGGATGGTCTGAGGTTTCCGGCTTGGATCGGGCGTCCAGGGTGAGGTGAGGGAGCGGAGAGCGGGATGGCAGCAGAGGAGCGAGACCAGTCCTGAGTTGAAATCCCGAGGAGTTTACAGAGACAAGATGACGAGGATTCAGGTGAAGAAACTGAGAATAAGACAAGACTTTAGTCAGAACTTCCTAGTATCTAATGAGTTTACACATTTCCTAGAGCAAATGGCACGAGCTACCCAAGGTGAGTAATCTTCTGGCAAGTTGTATGTGTCAGGCTCCTCTTCTTATAGGTCAGCTGGCTGATGAGCTGATGCGCTGCACCTGGTCCGCTCCCCAACTCCTCTCACCTGTAGCAAAAAACACTCCACACCAGTTAGAAGCAGCAGCCCTTACCTCAGACCATGACACATAACCCCAGTCGCAAAACGGTAAGAAATATTACAGATTGGTCCATGGTCTTAGGAAAATAAACACGGGACTGTGCATGAGCAACTATGACGCTCCTAATCCATCCACCATGCTTACAAACATAAACCATGACTACAACTGGTTTACTGTTTTGGATCTCTCCAATGCTACATGCCCATTCACTCATAATGCCAGAAATACTTTGCATTCACTTTTGAGATGGTCCACTTTCACCCACCTGCCACAAGGCTTGACAGATAGCACTGCTCAACTGGGTTTTGCTGTCTCTGTTATGGAGCTTTGACAGTCCCCTCCTGGATGGCTGCACCCTTCTTCAATTTGTAGATGACATTTTGATAGCAGGAACGGAGGAACAGTCAGTGGCACTCTTGTCAAAAGAATCTCCAGGTTTAAATTAAATGGGTTTTCAACCGTTCCACCCGAGGGTGGTGCTCCTGGGTCGGGTTATCTCTTCACAGGCGGTTGCGATCACGGACGAAGCTACTATTCTACATTATCCCAAGCCAAAGACTGCACAAGACATGATGTCCTTTTTAGGCTTAGCTAGCTACAGCAAGAATTACATCCCTGACTACACAGAACTGGTAGCATCCTTTAGGGGACTACTGCATCAGGTCCCACACAGTTAAAAGCTGCTGTAGTTTGGACATGGAGAAAGAGGATCTCTGTGTGAACCAGAATGTTCGGCCAATCAGAGAGATGGCAGCAGCGCCATACGTACTTCCACTCTTACCTGTTAGCTATAAAGTACAAATTATTTGGAGGAACCTGACAAAAGAGCTTCATAACAGCTGACTTACATATTTGATAAACGCTGAATAACAGCTCAGTGGCCTAGTGGTTTGAGTGTCCGCCCTGAGACTGGGAGATCAGGGTTCAAATCCCGGTCGGGTCATACCAAAGACTTTGAAAAAATGGGACCCAATGCCTCCCTGCTTGACACTCAGCATTAAGGGGTTGGATTGGGGGGTTAAACCACCAAATGGTTCCCGAGCACGGCCACAGCTGCAGCTCACCGCTCCCCCAGGGGATGGGTCAAATGCGGAGAACAAATTTCACACACACCAGTGTGTGTGACAACTAGTGGGACTCCAGCCAACAGAAATCACTGATTAGTTTCTGTACTTTAAAAGAATTTCTCATCATTTTCAAACTTGATCCATCTAAAAGATATCTAAGAAGCTTAATTATAACAAAAGCATTACAAGCACAAAGCCAGGAGCAAAAAAAGGATGTTTTATTTATGAAAGGTACGTGTTCCAGGGGGTAATTACGCATTAGTAGGAAGAGCTGGTCCAACTCTCAGCCCTCCGGATAAAAAACATTCACAGATGCTGCAAAACAGTGACTAATTAATTCTGCTTTTCTAAAGCGAGTTGTGAGAGCAGCTATTTATGAACTCATGCATGAATGCACTCCTGTACATCTGCTGATTGATTTCAGCTTCTAGCCTGTTCTGGCCCTTTAATGGTCCATTTACTGCTCACCGTTGTCTTGCATCAGTGAAACAGCAGCTGTTTTTGGTCTGTGAAAGGAAACTAGATGATCAAACCTGCATGCAAACTCAATGCAGAAGCATCTGATACAGGAATCAAACCCAGGACCTTCTCCCTGCAAAGCAACAGCGCCAACCCACTGCACCATTGATCCGAGTCTCCACAAATTTTTTAGCAAAAAGGCAAGTAAAAATCCTGACCATTAAAAAATGATCAATCCACCAAGTGTTGCTGGTAAATAAACATGCAGAAAGAATTACTCTTTTACTTTCATGGCTAAGTTCCATGTAAGTGAATTCTGTGGTTTGAAAAAATAGTCTGAGTGGCTCTAAAGGAGAACCAGATTTAGCTAAAAGCCCACATGACCATGATAACTTAATAATACTCTGACCTAGAGATTCTTCATTGATATATGGAGAACAATTGATTCAGAGAATCTGCTGACTGCAGCAGTTTAATGCCAACTCGGTCCGATTGAAGGGTTTAGTTTTAGTCCATCTGCTTACAGTGACTCAGCAGGAGCATAAGCGTCTCAAACACCAGGAGGGGGAATGAAAACAAAAGCAAATGACTCATATTTAATTCTCTGATTTTCCAAAGTTCCTGGCTGCCTGCTTCGAGGGGGTGTTCTCAGCCCACAGGGAAAATAAGGATGAGGGAGGCGCACATCAGACAGGAAGTGGCTGCTTAAGCTGGTTAATGTCAGTGAATATTTACTGCCACTGGGTGGGCTGTTGCGTCCTGCAGGGCACAGCTACGTTTCCCATAAGAAAACTCCATCTTAATGGGCTGCTGAGGCATAATAAAGCAGAGGCTGATATGTGGATGCAGTGGACATGACAGGCAAATCTATCCCCCCCCCCCCCCCCCCCCCCCCCCCCCCCCCCCCCCCCGGGAATTATCTGTTCGTAATCTAATGAAGCCGAACAGTAAGAGCTGTTTGTCTTTTTCCAGATGAAAGAGACAAAAGGGAATAAGAATACTTTATTATGTCAGCCCTCTATGACAAACCTCGTCATCATTAAAACTCAAAACTCAAATGCAAGTTTTTGAAATTTTTATTTTGAAAATACAGGAGAATTTAAAACCTTTGAGAAGAAAAAAAAAAAAAGACCCAAAGGTAAAACAAAGCAAATCTGATTGCATTTTTTAAACGCTTATTCCATGTACCAAACGGGATTCAAGAAACAGATTTTTTAACTTAATCTTTTTTAGTGTGTAACTATGAATGAAAAAAATTAAGAAAATTTTGTCAACAAGCTAGCGGGCAGATTTGGTGAACAGTTATGGTCTAGCAAGAATGGATTTTGCGTTAAGCCTTGTAAAACCATAAAACAGAACACTACAATAACACATTTTTAGTGCTGACATCAGAGAATTAGACGAAACAAACTTCAAAGAAATTACAACAAAACAAGTTAAACTCTCCCATTATTTTTGTCTGAATGGTATTTGTACTTTTTTTTTCTTCCCCCACTTACAGAAATTCTATAGATTTAAATACATCAGAAAATAATCAAATACAGGTCCATGGGGTTATTTGCATAACAAATTACTTGAAGAACGATAATCATAAGAGTTCTGCAGACAGCAATTAGTACGATTCACCTTAAAATGCAGAACCAGCATCAATCTAAATGCACAAAATAATAGGTGTTCAGAAAGACAGGTAACGGCCAAAGAAATCCTTAGTAGTGTTGATCAGTATTCCTTAACTTCTTAACAATCTGTAAAACTCTCACTAAATATAGCTTTAATAACTTTGGTGCTTTTTCCAGTAGTGATTTTGCCCTATTGGTCTGTAGACTAGGCTATAATACTTGAGCCTTTTCTCTTATGTTGTTTGTCACAATTGATGACAAAATGATTTTGCACTCTTACTGTGTGACGACTTTCCTACCCTGACAGCGAGCAACAGCAGCGCAAACTCCTCCTTTCTTCAGTGCAATTGAGCTTCAAGTGTAAATAAAACTATTTACTTTTCAGGCTTTTCTGCACAACAGCCAGTGTGATTCATGCTGTTTGTGTGAGTAGATGTTGACTCCCTTCTTGCTCAAGACATTACGCCATAAAATGATTAAGTTACAAGTGTGGAGAACCAGCAGGTAGTATACAGATCAGTGGTGGACTGCCATCAGGAGCACCGGAATCTGACACATCAAGCCTTCTCTTTATTTAACTTAGTCTAGTTTTCCACATGCAACCTTTGCACACGTCACGCAAACTGGACAATAGCACCCAATGTTGAATCTCAGTAAGGTTGGTTCTAAAAGTCGATTCAAGTCAAAGACCCAACAGGTCCAACAGTGCAGGAGGTGAGAGCAAGGAAACATTGTACCTCAGTAATATTCAACTCCCAGGAAAGCCCTCTTGCTTTATGTCAACCGTGGCTTTATTATTCAAGGATTTGACGTGTATAAGTCCACTTTAACTGAAAGCGTACTATTTGGCTTTAGTGATGCTTTCTTTAACATAAAACCTTAACGATATGCTTGTAATGAAAATTATGGAAAATATACCCAAGTGATTTAAAACGATTTTCTTTGATCAAGCATTTAAAATGCAACCAAGTTGGGTTAATGACACCTGAAGGGGGAATCAGCCCCCCAACTATTTAGTGACCTCAATGAGTCAAAAACGTCATTATGTCTTCAGGACTATTGCAAAAACTGGGTAACATTTTGTCAAACTAGCAGTTGTCCCCACTGCCCCTTTTTCCATGACATTCTCATGTTATTGGTATGATTATTGACTTTAGTGATAAAGTTTGAGTTTTTGTAAACCTTCACGTTATCACAACCTTCCTTCATTTTTTCTTTGTCATCAAACTATGATACATGAATCAGAGGACTTCTTTGGTTCTGCTTTTGGTATAAAAGATAAGGAAGAGGAGCTGGTTTGTTTCCGGAATGAGGCTGTGCTGGAACCATATGATGATGTGCTGGATCCATATGATGATGTGCTGGACAGATAAGATGATGTACTGGGTTGGTAGGACGGTGTACTGGGTTGATGGGAGGCTGTGCTGGATCCATATGATGATGTGCTGGACAGATAAGATGATGTACTGGGTTGATAGGACGGTGTACTGGGTTGATGGGAGGCTGTGCTGGATCCATATGATGATGTGCTGGACAGATAAGATGATGTACTGGGTTGGTAGAACGGTGTACTGGGTTGATGGGAGGATGTACTGGACAGGTAGGACGATGTGCTGGGTTGTTGATAAGCTGACAACCTGGGTTGGTTCGAGACTGTGCTGCTTTGTTTTGATATAGCTGGTTTAGCTACAGGCACTGGTTTTAATATTGGTTTTGGTCTCTGAAATGCTGATGTACCACTGACACCTTGTGGGTCTGTGGTCTTGTACTGCAGCAGGTACTCAGGATAAATCTGGTGCTTCTCAAACACAACAAATATGGAAGGATCTTTGACATCATTCACACAGCTGTGGTAGTAGTTGGTTTCACCATTCTTCGGTGGAGGCCGGACGTAGTCAGAGTCCCCTTTCGTGTAGCGTCCCACCAACACTCGTGAGACGAACATGGTTTTGTCATTCATGTGTCCGGTGTAGCTGTCGGAGTATTTGGCATCCCGAGCAAAATAACTACCTGGGGTTGGAAACAACAAGGGAAAAACATCATTTTACAATCAAACAAGTAAAGCAGAATCCTTCATGATTAAAAAACAAAACAAACTAAAATGCTTTTAAAACGGCAGCTGTTTTTGTTGCGGAAGTGCTATTTTTAAAAATATTTTTAAAGGGCAAGTCACCCCAAAAGAGCCCACCCGACTGGCCAAATGTAAAGGGCTCTGTTTGATTGGTCAAAAACTTCCTGCTTCCAAGTGATTGACAAAATTCATTATGTGTAGCAAACATTTGAGCTGACCATTCATCACTGTTTATTACGTTCTTTGCAATAGGCCTATCGCGCATGCTGATATCGCAATAACAATAAATTTGCGATGTATTGTGCAGCCCTAGTGGGGGGTGCTGTCAGTCACTGCCTCAGTGTCTCTCGGTCCGCCAGGCGACGCCTCCTTTTGGCGCATTTTTCAAACAGGAGGTGTGGGTGGAGTAAGACTCTGGTAGGGGGTGACTTGCTTTTTAAAATGCACACCACAATGAAAAGTACAACCCTTGGATGAAAAGCATACATGTTCTTAGCATGAAAGTTTAACAAACTACTTTCTGTTGAGTGATTTTTCTTTAAACAAACAAAAAAATCTTTCTAACATCTAATTTTCATCATTGAATCACACAGTCCTGAATTAAAAACTTTAACTCACCTTTGCCATAAGCTGTTCCATGAGTCCCACAAATCCTCCAGTCAAAGTTGTCTTTGCAGATGGCGTCAACGTATTGAGAGTCGGTCCCGTGAAAAAGCTGTTTTTCTGTCACATAGCGCCCACCGTTATTGTCCCTCATCTGATTCTTCTGCCTTCAAGCAACAATACAAATAAATATATCAAATCAATTCCACGTCTGTGTGGTTTATACGTTACAAAAGCCCTTCTAGGCACAAAAAGCATATGCGATGATGCTAAATAACAACAGACCAACACTGTAATAACACACACTTTTTATAACTTTACCCTAAATGTGAAAAAAGTCATAATAAACTCCAGTAAACAAGAGTGTGTTGTTTTGATTTTAAATAAATAAAAGCAACAAATTAAAGCACTGCTTATTTTAAGAATTACACAGCACCAGAACCTGTCCAGGGTGTGCCCCGCCTGTTTGCCCGAAGACTGCTGGAGATAGGCACTAGCTTGGTGATCTACGTACCACTGAAAGACCTCCCAGAGTGCTTTGTTCTGAATCCTCTCGATCTTAATGATATCGAAGCCTTGCATCGTTGAACCGAAAAGAGCTTCAACCTTCTGAAATTCCTCTGAAGTGCGCTGAAGGTCAACTCGCTAGAAGAAAAGTGGGAAACTCTTAGTTACAGTCACATGTTTTGCATCACTTGAGTGGTAGAGAAAATTATAACAGACAAAGAAACAAAGACAAAATGAGGGTTTGTGGATGCGAGCATGAGCACAGGCAAACATTTTTTCTGAAATGTAGTTTAGGATGTAATGGTGGCAGTTTTACTGAAATGATCAGAGAAAAATCCAAATATGACTTTCAATCTCTGTAAGAGCCCATATCCATCAGTCCACTCTTCTACATACGCTACACAAAAAACTTCTTCTTTCTACCATTACTCAGGAACAAGAAACCAGATTAAGCCAGAGACTCGCATCTAACCTAAATCAAGAATTCCACCTTTTCTTTTTAAGAACCACAGACTCTCATCCCAGATGCAAGAAGTAAAGATGAGTCCAACCTACACTAGGAATAAACTTAACATGAGAATGCTAAGACACAGCTTTAGCTTTGGTATGAAGAGACTGAACAGCTCACAGAAGCAGCCATGCCACTTCATGTTTCACACGTCGTCTTCAGCTCCACAAAACTCATGTGTACTGGACAACTAAGCTCCCTTGACTCCTCCTGCAACTCCGCGAAGATGAAGATTTGAAACATTGTTCCATGATTCAGCCAAAAGCCACACGGCTCCTCCCGAATCCAAGGTTTGAGAAAAAAACAGTATGCTATTCTAAAATGCAGAAGCTTGAAGACGGGTGCTCTCTGCATAGAGACCAAGTGAATGTTTGCACTCTCACCCCCATCCTAAAGGCATGATGGATAAGAGAAGGGATCAGAAATAGGAGTGAGAAATATATTTTAGACCCTAAATACCCAGAGGACAATAGGGTCACCCTAACCTAAAAGACCCCAGGAAAATGATGGACATGGGTTCAGGCTTTCAGACGTGATGTTTTCATACCAAGAATCCTGTAGCAGGGATCTTGGTCTTGTCCCAGTTATCTGGAGCAGAATAAAACGGCCTTCTGCAAGTATAAACAGTTTTAAAAGACAACAGATCATTATAATAATGCACAATTGTTCCACAGCATAACTCATGTTTATGTGGATTCATTTTGAAATTGATGGTAAAGAACATTTATCTTAAGTAGTGTTATTATTGAACACTGTTATGTAAAAAAAGAGCAAGAACCAAAGTCCAAGGAACACCTTGAATCATTACCTGAATTTCTTTGTTTTGACTTCTTGAGCAGAAACAAAGCGAGGACGTCTGCTAACAACTTTCTTAGTGCTGTAGTGCTTATTAGTTTGTATCATGTCTGAGAAAAAAAACATTTTTATATTTAGAAATTTTGGTTACAAAGTGAATAAAATATATTCATTGGATTTCAAATGCAGATTTTCGAAAAAACAGATGATCTCTGGCGTCGTTTTTACCCTGAAAACTGAGCGAATATGTCTGTGAGCCAGCGCTAAACTCCACCACGTCTTTACTGTTGTCCAGAAACTTTTGCTCCAGCGTTGCACTGTTGATGTCTGCTGAACCATGCCTACCGCTCTGCAACAAACAAACGGTGAGTTTGTATTAGACAAAACATTTGGAAAAAGTTAATCATAACATCACTCTAATATAAAAAATAGAGCTAATCCACATCAGTCCCTGTCTGGAGAAGGATTTAGATTTTTGCCATAATATAGGTCGTTATCATCCACTGTCAGTAGGTTTTACGAAATCTAACCCAAATGAATTTGTAAGTGTCTGAGCTCTACGCCTTTAAAGAGCAAGTTCACTGAGAAACCACTTTTTAATTATTTTGGAAATTCATTCATAACATGCAGGCTGAACGTGAAAACGGTCTTCTACCCTTATTTCCTGTATTAGCCATAAAAAAATAGATGGGGAAATGCTTGGGTCAAAAAAAAAAGTAACGCACAGATCTACATCACTCTGTCACTTAACATTTATGGACTCACCCATCTTAACTTGCAATGGCTAATGGTGCGTTCAATTTGTCCTCGAAACTCAGAAATCCCGACTTCCGAGTAGGAAAAATCAAATAAAACGCCCCGCAAAGTCGGACCTCCCAGTCAGAAACTCGGAAGTTTTTCAGAACTCCGACCTCGAGAACCAAGATGGCAGCTCTCCATATCAACAACAGTAAGTTTTGGTTGACATGCTTTTATTTTACAAGACACACATATAAGAGTGTGTTTAAGATCAATGATACATGTAGCGCTTGCATCTCTAAGCTGAACAAACTAAAAGTGTTGTTTATTAGTCGTCTGTATTCGTTGAGAGCTACCTAAACAGCCGTTTTCGAGGGCGCCGCCATATTGGAATTCCGACTTCTCCAACTACGGTAACCAGAACGCTGTTAACCCGGGTGTGACGTCGTTCCTATAGTTCTTAGTTTCGAGGTAATTCGAACGCAGCATAAGGCTGTGTTAATTTAGTATCCAGGAGAGAGCAGAGCACCTTTAACTACTAGAAGCTAACCATTAGCAACTCCACCACACAGCAGAACTCCTCCAGGCTTGTGTTATTAGTGGAGATAAAACATCAACGTTGCAGAGCAACATACTGATAGTTTTTAAAAACTAAAATTTCTTCAGTCCTGAGTTATTATGAACTCACGTCTGATCCATACAGTTTCCACATTCCATTTTCATCCTGCCAGTACCAGAGCCACTCGGTGGTGTGGATGAAGCTTGGCTCAACCACAGAGTTCAGAGTTGAGAGTCGTCTAACTTTGTTCTCTCCAAGGGTCATCGTGTCAAAGTGGACAGGTGGGCTGCTGCTACTAAAGGACACACACACAGATACAATATAATTTTCTACTCTCATTGGTGAAGCTTAAATACAGCAGTAATATGTGCCAAATGTCACCAGATCACCTGTACGTGTTCTTGGGGTCACAGTAGTCCTCCTCGATGGTCTCGTTATCAGGCAGTTCTGTCCACTGACCACCTTCCCGGACCTGCCATCTGTACGGCATCTTGTCATGAGCTTTAAAACATCGATCTGAAAACGCACCAATCATGAAAAAGACGTTTTACTAGTATGAGATTAAATCATTTTAATTCAAACCATAACTTACTACTCACCCTCATGCTTACAGTTCCCCTTGATGAAGTACATGCATATCTCAGTTTTATCTATTAAACACAAAAATTAAGATTTTTTAATGAATTCTTTAGATATTTTCTCTTCTCTTGGTGAGTTCTAGACTTGGGTTTTTACCTTTAACATGCTTTTGTCTTGGTTTTTTGCTCGCCTCATCTCTACAATTTCCATCTCCGTTGCAGACGGCAGCAGAGATATCACTAGTTGGATGGCTGTCCTGTTTTCTGACTCCTCCTCTGACGGCTGAGGTCTGATTTCGATCTTTTGCACGTCGTTTGCCCTGACCACTACTGATGCTTGTGTCGGTGTCATTTCCAACAGCAGAGACATCGCTGTTGGATGAATTAAGATCTCTCTGCTGACTGACACCTTCATCTGGTCGGTTTTTGCTGTACAGATCTAAATCATCAAAACTTGAAAATAAATCATTAAAGGAAGAGGTTGGCTGTGGTTGTGGGGTGTTTGCTCCACTTCCCCCTCTGTTTCTGCTACCCCCGTTGCCTCTGTGTCCCCTGTTGCCACCTCTCCCTCTGCCTGGATTCTGTTGTCTCTGGTCACAACTCAAACCACTTTCACTTTTTGCATCGTCGTCTGCCGTGGAGGAGGCACTGTACAGATCCAAGCCATCGATGCCACTCATGATGTCACTAACGGAACAGCGCCGTTGCTGAGGTTTACTTCCATTTCTGCTGTTGCCCCTGTTGCCTCTATTCCCCCTGTTGCCTCTATTCCCCCTGTTGCCACCTCTCCCTCGGTACCACTGCCTCTGTTGTAGATTCAAACCATCATCACTTTTTGCATCAACAGAGTTGGGCTTTCCTTTGCGCCCCCCCCTAGCACCCCTATAGAAAGTGGCTCTTAACGCTTCTTTATTTGCATAAGCAGGCCGTAAAGAGCCTAAGAGGCTGACAGGAACTCCTTTACCATGAAAGGTTTTTAATAGTGGTGGAGCATAAAAATCGTGGTTCCTGTAGCAGATGCAGTCTTGTCTTGGGTACTTCTCACAGATGTGCAATCTCTCACAAGATAAACCATTTTGACATTGACCAAATTCCCCATCACCGATATTGTAATCATGACAGATCTGGTAAAAAAAAAAAAAAAAAAAAACACACACACACAAAGGAATGGAAAAGGTTATTGGAAAGTTAATGGGAAAAGTTGCAGTCAAGAACAATGATCAGATGAAGTTACCAGGATGTGTTTGCTGTCACACTTACAGACGGCAGGAGTGTTTGGTCATTCTGCAGCAGCAGCGTACACAACTCCACTCTGCTCAGAGCCTCCAGCTTATGCTCCTCAAGCAGCTTCTTATTGTGGTCAGCGGTCAGGTCATGAGAGAAACGACAAAATCTCCTGTAATCAGAGAATGATTCATTTCTTACCTAGGGGTGTATAATTATTGTTTTAATTGTGATTAATTAATTACAGCCATAATTGTTTTTCTTTTTTTTAACCACGTTAAAGGTGCTCTAGCGAATCTACAGAACAAGCTAGGTTCTGAACACAAACACGGTCAGGAAACACTCAGCCCTCCCCTCGGGCATCTTCCCGAGACGCTTCTGCTGGAACCAGAAACCCACATGGCCAGAGGAAATGAGAGAGAGCACTAAACACAAGTCACTGCTTTCTAGGACTAAACGGTTTAGCATGTTTTTGTTGTTTACCTGCTCCAAAACAGCTGATTCAGTGCCTGACTCAGCTGTTCAGCAGCTCATTAAGTTCTGTAGAAACCTGTTAATCACCTGCTGATTAAAACCAGGTGTGTTAGAGCAGTGAAATAACTCAAACATGCTGCATGGCCCTCCAGGGTTGGGCACCCATGTTCTAGGACATTGCAGTTGTTGCACTGATTAGTTTTCACACCGTTTGATATAGTTCAATAAAAGATGTCTTTTTCTGAAAAGGTATCATATGAGTGGATTTTTAAATACAAACTCATTAAAGGAGTGGAACACTTGTTTAATCAATACATTTGCAGTGGTCTAGTAGGAATTAATACCTTGTAAGTTGTTCTCAGGGGGAAAAAATATACCGGCGCACCTTTTCTTGGACCTAAAAGTTGCCCACATACAGCTGAGCTTCAGATGGCAAGTTTTAGAGTCTTATTTCCTGATATTTGAACATCTTGCCTCAGATTGGATAACAGCAGCGCGACTCTACCACTGACTTGCAGCATGGATCTTTTATCTCCAAAAATTACACAAGTCTGAAGAGCTTCTGCTGTGTGCTAACGGTTAGCTTCAACTAGCCGAGACATCTGCTGCTGATTCCCGTACGTTAAAACAACAGCCTTCCCCGTCATGTGTCAAGATGGGTGAGTCCATGAATGCTAATTCACAGTGTGACATAGAAATGTGAGGATGTCTAAATCCTAGATTTTCACCGTCTATTTTCTGTCAGAAGCTAATGCAGGAGATAGGTCTAAGGGTTGAAATATACTTGTTTTTTAACCTCTCGTTGGCGCAGGCAGCTGACTGCGTCTTTGTTCACATACTTGCTGCTACACCGCGCTGCACTGCATGTAGTACTGGAGTGTTCCACTAGGGGGCAAACTAGAGTACTCAGACCGGATAGAGAGCCGTGTTTGTGGGTACAACCAAAGCGAACATGGCGTCAATAGAAGAGATCAGTAACTGGTTAATTTTGAGCTCGTGGCAGAAAAAAAGACAGCAGCGGTATCGTAGATGGTGTGAAAGACCTCTAAACCAGAGACGGAGTCACCATGGTGTCTCGCTTGTTTTTTTCAACTCCACCTGCTACTTGCTCATATATTGCAGCGTTCGGATGCGTTGTGTTAATTTTGGGAGACGAGCACAAACGACGCTTCAAATCAACACAAATTATGCAAAGCAGCCATTATAAACACGCGTACGCATCGTTAAACAACAAGTTTATTCTGGGCCTAAGAGACTATTTTAATGTTCATCCTGCATGAAAAACTCAGAATGAACAATTATAAATCAGAAAAAAAAAGGTTTTTCAGTCAACCAAAATTTTCCCCCGCTTATAAGGTTATCAAATAGATTGTTTGATTAATCCAGAGGATTCGATACAATATTTGAATAGTAAAAATATTGAATAACTGCCGCCCTACAACATATTTTTTTCAGGTTTTCCTTTTTATTCCAGTTCAGAGACAAGGAGGGGCTAACAGAACGCTACAGGACGGTGGGGGTGGCCTGGAAGCGGCGTATGGGGCGGAAGCCACTTGTATGGACTAAGGATTGTGACAAGGAATTTTAAGACTCTGGGATGAGAGAGCAGTCAGTTTGTGCGTGTGGACATGGTGCCTTGGGGTAGGTGTCCATAGCAGCTGTTTAGGGTGGCAGGTGACAAAGCCGGTGACAAAGACAGCTATAAAAGAGGTGAGCATTTCCTGTGACAGGAGAGGGGGGGTCAGTTGCTTCCAGTATTTACTTAGGGTTGGGCCATTAGACAGTACCACGACCTATGCCAATTGCTTTCCTTCTTGCTTTTCATGCCTATGGACAACAGTGTTGCCAAACGTACGATAATTATCATATTTGTAGAATGATTTAGCTCTCTGTATGATCATAAATCCCATAATACAATAATTTTAGATAGGGCTGCATGATATTAGAAAAACCTGCAATATGCAATAACAGTGCTTAATATTGCGATATCGATATTACTTTGATAAATGAACAAGTACTTAAATCTGCAGTTTTTGTGTACTTTAGACACACCACTCCATCCTCTATCATTAGTATTAATACAGTAACAAAGTTAAATCATGCAAGTTTACATTACAAAATTAGCATGATCTGTTTCAATAATTTTGTAAACAATAATCATTAAAATATGTTGGAGTGATTTAAAACATTAGGACAACGCTGTAGAACATTTACAGAGCTAAACGAATATGTTTACTCCTGTAGCACTTAACGACTACTTCTGTTATTTCCTTGTACCGCTTTGATTGTTTCCTCATAAGGAGTTCCACCCATGGGCATCTGCTGGGCTGTTGTTCTCTTACTTGTCTTAACGTCAGAGACTTTGGGTTTGCTAACGCTAGCTTTTTAGAGCCCAGTATATAGATCTTTATGGTTGCGTTGGAGGTGACAACGGAGATTTGTCGTGTTTCCCCTCGTGGTTGCCACAAGTGTTTGGCATGTCTTGCAAAGTACTTGTGTTTGTTGAACACAAGTACTTTGAAATAATAGTCATGCTGGTTGAATTATGAGTTCTTTCTCACTAACATTTTCTGCACACGTCTTACCCTCAGTCATTGCGACACTCTCTAAGCTAACTCAGGTGTTTGCTAGCCATCCACCTAGGCACCAAGGCATCTAACCTATAAGAACCCACCTGTTTGGCCAAATGGGTGAAGGCTCTATTTGATTTGTCAAAAACTTCATGCTTCCGTTTGATTGACAAAATGATGACCATTAATTGCAATATTTTTCTGTTCTTTGCGATATGCCTATTGCGCATGCTAATATTGCGATAATGATATATTTTCGATATATTGTGCAGCCCTAATTTTAGATCATTGTGTGGAATCTGCAGCTGTGGATTGCATCCAGAAACATTCCCAAAGCTAAAACTACTTTAAAGACCATAATTTTGCACTGTGTTTGATACAAGCTGTAAGTCATCAGACATGTCAGGATGCAATTAACTAAGTAGTGTACGATAATTTTTCTCAAAATACGATCATTTTAAGATCCTGGTACGATACTTTAACATTTCCATTCTGGCAACACTGATGGACATCAAGATGGAGGATGCTGCCAGCCACACTGTTCCTCGGGAGGTTGGACGAGCTGGAGCTCATCCTGGGGTCAGGTGGGTCACACCATGAAGGTAAGTTAAGTACAGTTTTTCTGCTTTATACAGACATTTTAGTGCAGCATTTTTAGAGAGAGGGGAACAGTTTTATTAGTGTTGTGTAAAATACTGCAATGGAGCATAAAGACTATTGTTGTTGAGAGCTGCTCTCTCATGGTGATTATTGGAAGGTTCTGAGTAGAGGACTGTGTTTCTGTCCCTTTCAAATCCATTATTACAATAAAAATTCAGTCACAACAGCAGCTGGAAATTAACGGCAAAATTTCAGTCTAAATGCATCAAAATGCAACGTTTAACACTTTTTTCTAAGGGAGGACGTAAATAGATGCATTTATAGTATCTTGTTTTACAACAGGTTTTACTGCTGGCATTTGGTTGGACTTTGAACTCAGATCAACTACAATAAAATCAAGTTTTTAAAAATGCATTTTTTCGTTCGTAATTTCTTTTAAAAAAAGAAAAGAATCGAATAAAATCGGAAGTTGGATTTGGAATGAAAAAAAATTTCGAAGGTTTTAGTTTTAAGCCATATAGTCCAGCCCCCATTTTAAGGTTGGCCTTTAAAAACATTACGAACATTAAGTTTTCCAACCGTACCTGAATGCACCGCGGGATTCAAGGCCTTAATGTTTAAATAAATCATTTAGACAAATAATCAGTGACATTTTCACACTTACCTGCATTATTTTTAACATAAATGTTAACTGGGCTGGTCTTAATTCCGAAATGCTTTTCAAAGCTGCTGTCAGCCTGTTTTACAGTAAACAAACATACTTACCTCTGTAGGATGAACTGGCATATTCCGCTGAAGAGGAAGTTTTTACACAGGTGTAACCTTCCACAAGACCCGGGACAGTCCTTGTTCCAGCACAGTCTCAGGCTGGTCTTGGCCACCACTTTCTGCTTGCCGTTTAGAGAATAAAAGACAAACTTGTCCTGGTTAGAAATAACTTCATTGCCCGGGAACAGATTAAACATCAGCTCTTCAGCATCGACGGCCCCTTGATTAGCGCAGATATACTTTATTATCTCAGACTCCATCGCTGCCAGGATCTTTTTGCGTTTCCTTCCACCCCAAAACAACAAGCTGTCGATGACGAAGCGCTTGGTTTAATACACACGAGTCATTTCTGAGGTTTGGAAACCGAAACTTAACACCAGCTCGATCTGTAATTGCAATAATGTCCACATGAGGGCGACATCCTACTGCACGACTTCTCTTTCTTCCTTCTATTGATATCATTATTCTGATATTTTATGTAGCCAAATGGCAAATCATTAATAAATGTCGATATGCTCAACAAATATCTTTGTTCTCTATATTTAAAAATGAATATCTTAAAACTAGTGAGTTTCACTGACGTTTTATATAAAATGCTACCTGAAATGTCTCATTTCAGTGTCTGTAGCCCCCTGGCGGTTGTTGTTACATTGTTGCATTGTAATTGTTATTAGACTTAGTGTGTGTAAAAAAAAAAAAAAGGAAAGAAATACTTCTTTTCTAAACAAAAAAAGTTGAATAAAACAAAATCTAAAGTAGTGGTTCCCAATCTGGGGGTCCCCATAAAAATCCAGGGGGTCCCCACAATTTAGTCAGTGCTGAGGTTGTGAGGTTACTAAGATTATATTTGTAAAAATTACATTTATAAAATATCAGTAACACATCCAATAGTATAATCATAAGTCTAGGAGTTGTAACCCTGTATGTCTGTATAAACGTTGTAATTAATCACTTTTAATGTGTGTATGTGGAGTTGGGGTTGTGGGGTATCCTGGCTTGTTTTGGACGCAGGCAAGGGGGTCCTTGTGGAAAAAAGGTTGGGAGCCACTGCTCTAAAGAATTGTCAAGAAAAAATAGTTTGAGCTGCAAATAAAATGTTCAGAGAAGTCTGTAAGATGAATGATTCATTTGACATTTAAAACCAAACAAGTAAATGAATTATTATTGAACCCAAAAAGACAAAGGAAACAATATGTAAATATTTTATTTACATCAGTGTTCCATCACACCAGGAGAAATGGCTAACATCCAGACTCAACACAGAGCTTCCTGCATGTTAACAGTTAAGTACAAATATAACCCTAAAAATGTTAATAACGTCTGTAAAATTACTATAAAATACATAGCATGTCCTTCTGAAGCTGTAAATATTTTCATTTATCCAAGAACTTTTTCTTCTGCTAGTCAATCTGTTTAACTGGAGCCATTGTATTTAAGATACCACAGCATTGCTGGTTAAATGACTGGATAAAGGAGTTTGGATCATCACCATGAACTAAGCTGCTGTCAAATAATGCAGAAAACCCATCCACTGCTGCTGATTAATGATGCGTCTGTCTGATTTCAGTTTGTGAGGGACAGGATCGATGTTAGATTGGACATTATAGAAAATGCAGCTGTGGTCACTCACATGAACCTCTTCAACGTGTAAATGGTTGATGTTTAGTCCCAAAGAAAACACAAGATCCAGATAAGGCCCATTTTATGTGTGGGGTCTGAAACGTGCTGTTTAAAGTTAAAAGACTCTGATAGATATGAACTCTACTGCTGTGCTACAAGCAGGTAGCCTGGCAAGCCATCCTATATATGTGAATATATACTCTGCAAACTCAAACTCTGCAAAGCAAGAATTGGTCTAGTTCACTAGGCTAACAAGCAGGGTCATCAATGTGTAAATTAAACTCACCAAAAATGTAAACTTTTTCTAGTTTGAGCATAAATGATAAAAATTCTGCTAATTCAGAGAGAAAGGGGCCAGCTGCACCGGGAGGTTGATAAATTAGAAAACATTTTGTAATCCTACATTGATGACCTGACAATCAAAAGTAGTAAAAGGGCCACTTTTCATCAAATTACAGACATGTTTGTCCTTAAAGATCACAGCAAGACCTCCACCACGACGTGACAGGTGTGGTGTGGTAAACACAGGGCAATTTGGTGGACATATTTCATTCAAATACACTAAATTTCCATCTTGCTGCCACGTCTCAGTAAGAAATAAATAGTTCAAGTTTAAAATCAAGGATTTGTTTGAAATGGAACGGGCATTTAACTGAGAAGGATGTTGGAGAGGGATGGGTCATAAAGTGCCTACATCAAATCCATTCATTTGCTTCATTTATAAATGACTTCAAAGCACTATCACTGTATGAGGGAATGAATGTGAGGGAAAGTCAAATAAAGTATGAATATTCTTAGAATAAAAACAAAGAAAACATCCTGAAATGAACTAAATTACACTTAGATCAACATTTCATCAGATGTGATTTTGAAAACAGGCCTGTCTAAAGAGCATTATTCTAGTTTAGGAGCCACAGAACAAACCAGGTGATAAACGCTCAGAAAGGTTCTGATATCGACATGTTAGACATGCAGCAGTGTTTCGTACTCTAGATGAGTGTTGAACACGTATAGACAGCATTACATCCATCTAGCCGTTTGGTGACTGGATTGCTGCCTGGCAGGATTGTCTTCATTTAGATTTGGTCTTTAGCAGAAAAGTGAACAGTAATGAGCAAATTTACGTCAGAAATTTTATTTTTATATTCAATTCAAGATATTAAAGAAAACACATAAAAATATTTTACCAGCAAAACTAAAATCAACACATTCAGCTTCAATTTACCGTTTAGCGCCACAGCCTAGACCGACATGCTGCTAGTTCTGGGTAAGAATGAGACGCTGGTTTGTTAATGAAACATATCAAAGATTTATCTCCCGTCTTTTGTTTTTAATATTCCTGAGGCTCGTCTGTGGAGTCTCAGGGCTCTGATGGAGGTCTAGATGATGCAGTCCATGATGTGGATGTTCAGGGAGTCCAGGTCTGGGAGGGTCTGGTTGCACTTGGGACAGGAGAATTCCAGAATGCTCCCCTGTTGCTGCCAGTCGGCACCTGTGAGCAACAAACACGGGTCACATGATTTAGTTTTAGTTACACTAGACGAGCTGTGCCCACTCCCCAGTCTGTGTTTCAAATCTAAACAGTTCCAGTACAAAGTCAAACTCCTGGCAGGAAATCTTGCTTCGTTTTTCTCCGGCAAGAGGGACTAAACTTCTAAAGAACGATGCTGAGGCTGCAAGAACAGAACTTTTGGTCACGTACGATCGTTTTCAGATAAAGCCACTGAACTCTTTACACCATCATGGGTTTTAAAAGCCTTTTGTTTGAGTTTCAGTCGGTCTGGGATGACGTGCAGAGTTAAATGTGATCAGGATAAACAGAATTACTTATAGCTGCAGCTCCAAGAGGACTTCCTCCTGACGTTCCATGTCTCTGCTGCATTTCACTGAGCGACCGCCTGCAGGAGCAGCAGAATAATGGAGCAGATATTATAAAACTGTATCACGTTTCTGTTACAGTCTCAGATGTTACAAGTAGAAATACTCTATTCTGGTTTTTATTAAAATCAAAAGAATCCAAAATTAACCTGCTGCAAAAAGAAAACAGCAGAACTTCTGTGTGATTCCATACCAGTGTAGTGAGTCCATCTCCTGCAGCTGGTTCTTCTGCTTCTTCACAAACTCCAGCTGAGCAGCCAGACGCTCCTTCTCCTCCTGGAGCTTCTCCCTCGCTGCTCGCTCTGCGTAGAAGTCTGAGGAGTAGACCTCCGCCTGATGAAACCAGCAGGATGATCGTTAAAACTCCTGAAACTATCACCACAGGAGATTTACATTTTGAGAATTCTTTCCAGTCTGACCTGAGCCTGGAAGACAGAGATGGTCTCCAGCTCCTTCTCCTTTAAGAACATCTCCTGCTTCATCTCATCAATCTTGCTCTGTTTAACAGCCAGAGCTTCTTCTGCAGCCGTCAGCCGCTCCTGCAGATCATCTGCTAACTCCTTCTCCACCAGCTGGGACTGCAGAACGGGACAGGATGACCAAACATGACAGCTTGGTGGATAAAACTAAACAAACATCCTCATGTTGCCTCATCAACCCACCTCTCTTTTCTTCTTCTCTTTGAGTTCATTGTAGTCGTCTAACAGCTTGGTGTAGGCGTCCTTCAGCTGAGCCAGGTTGTTCCTGCAACAACAAAGAGATCAGAATGAATATTTCCCTCTCACTCTTCTAGGTGCAGGTCAGACTCTGGACACCAGTCTGTAGATGCAAGTCCTCTGACCTCTCATCACCAGCCTCCCTCTGCTCCAGCTGACTCTGCTCGCTGCCCAGATGCAGCTTCAGATGGTCCTTCTCTGATGGCATGACCTGCTTCTCCACCAGCTGAGCCTTCAGGGTCGCCACTTCCTGCTCCAAATCCTGACATCTACCCAAAACAAACAGCAGGTCAGTTGTAGATTCTGAATGTCCTTAAGTGCAACATTGAGAATTCCAGCTTGTAGCTTTTTTCAGGTTCATTCAACCTTCATGTTTTTGATAGAAATACTGCTGAGAAGACAGATCTGTTGGCAGTTATGTCTCCGTCCAGTCTTGCTAGGGACAGAGGGAGCTCGTATAGCGGGTCTTGTATTGCTGCTAAGTTTCGTTTTAACATCAGTTTAGTGCCGTCACGGTTGCTAGGCAACAGGTCATACGCAGAGGTAAGGGTGGTAATAAATTTAGAACGTCCAATTTCATAGCCGTTCATGTCCGGTCTTCCCGGTCAACAGCAGCTCTGGTGTCAGTACCTACACCAGCCAACATGGACCAGATGGGTCGGGTCCTTCAGAGTGTTTGCAGCCCCTGAATTTGGACACAGCCGCTTGTGTTGCTGGATAAAGTTACATTTCCGTGTGGGAACTCGGTACGCCTCTATCCCTACATGTCCTGTTACACCCATGTTCAGTGTGTTGTGTCTGACAGCAGGCCCAACCTGTCCTGCAGGTTCTTCTTCATGCCTTCAGCTTCCTCCAGCTTGCACTGAGCCTGCTGCAGATCCTTGAAGAGCGTCCTCACCTGAGACTTCAGATTCTCCACCTCAGACGCTGCCTGAAAAGGTCCACAATCACACACCATGTTCATAAACAAAAGCAGAAAGGTTGAGACAACCTCTAACTGCTATAAAAGCTTAAAAACACACTTTCTCCTCCTGCTCAGACTCCTCCTCGCTCTCCGTTTGGGCCGTTTCCTTCACTTCACATCCACTTTCCTCCAGCTCCTTGGTTCTAATGGATAAAGGGATAAATCAAGTCAGATACCATCAGGGTAAAATAAAAAGTTTCATGCAACAGGTAGCAATAAAAATGATCCAAGTACACTACCTGGCCCAAAAAAACAGTCACGACCAAAAAAAAGGTCACACACTCTAATATGTCATTGGACCTTCTTTAGCTTTGATTACCACACGCATCCACTGTGGCATTGTTTCAATAAGCTTCTGCAATGTCACCAGATTTATTTCCATCCAGTGTTGCATTAATGTTTCACCAAGATCTTGCATTGATGATGGTAGAGTCTGACCGCTGCACAAAGCCTTCTCCAGCACATCCCAAAGATTCTCAATGGGGTTAAGGTCTGGACTCTGGTGGCCAATCCATGTGTGAAAATGATGTCTCATGCTCCCTGAACCACTCTTTCACTATTTGAGCTCGATGAATCCTGGCATTGTCATCTTGGAATATGGCCGTGCCATCAGGGAAGAACAAATCCATTGATGGAATAACCTGGTCATTCAATATATTCAGGTAGTCAGCTGACCTCATTATTGGAGCACATCCTGTTGCTGAACCTAGACCTGACCAACTGCAGCAACCCCAGACCATAGCACTGCCCCCACAGGCTTGTACAGTAGGCACTAGGCATCTGCCTCTCTTCTTACCCTGATGCACCTATCACTCTGGAACAGGGTCCATCTGGACTCATCAGACCAGTTTTTAATAATGCGTTGGACAGTTCTGAACCCAGTTTTAGTCGTTTCTGCAATCTCCTTAGATGTTTTCTCTGCTTGATGCATGCCAAAGATGTGACCCTTCTCAAACAGACTAACATCTTTTCCACGACCACCAGATGTGTCTTTCCACATGGTTGTTGAAGAAATGAGAAGCAACTCATTGCACCAGTTGGGTTAAATAACTTGTTGCAGCTGAAAGATAATCACCCATGCAGTAATTATCCAATAGGAGGCTCCTGCCTGTTTGCTTAGTTAAATCCAGGTGGCAACATTTTATTTGGCCAGGCAGTGTACGTCTCATAATTCTCACTCACTGCTCACTGGTCTCGTTATCAGACAGGTGGCTCCACTGCCCTCCTTCCTGGACCTGACATCTGTTCTGCATCTTGACGTGAGTTTTAAAACTTCGATCTGAAAGCACATCAATCATAAACAAGAACTTTTCTAGCACCAGAAAAAACTTATGCTAAATTATAACTATAAATTACCTCATGCTTACAGTGTCCTCTTTACACAATTCTTCAGTGTAGTAAAGCTCCCTCTAGTCTAGTGATACGCAGAAGAAATAACGGTAACGACTATTACACATCCTAAACTGAACCATGATGGAAACACGAGAGGTTCCAGGTAATTATTATTTTTTGGCTCCAAATGGAAAATAATTAATAGATACTGAAGCCGAGGTGAGTGAACTAGATTTAAAGGTGCATAAGTAAGAATGACATCTTGTGGCCAAATTTGGGTACTGCAGTCCTTATATAACAAAAGGCCAGTGTTGAATTACAAATGCCGGCGCAGTGTTTGTGTTGAGGAATTGGCAATATTGTGATCTCACATATGATTGGCTCTGGAACCAGGAAGTATGACGGCGGTCCCAATTACGAGTAGACCGATATATTGATCAGCCGATATATCAGGCCGATATGGGATATTTTTCAGCCGATATACCTCCTTAGTAAAGTCAATTTAAAGTCAGGCACATTCCCAGGCAGCCCAGTGCTGCTGCAGAATTGAATTTAAATGTATATTTATGTTACTGAATAACATCTGTGTAATAAATGCTCTAAAAATGATTTTCAACTAAAATTTCTATTTATATACCAGTTCTGAATCTTTAATACTTGGTCAGCTAAATGATTTGTTTGATTAACTTTAGTTAGATGTCTGGTTTTGACACTGAGCAGTGCATAAAATTAAGATTTAACAGTTGGTTTAATTCAGAGTTCAAGAACTGATTCAGCTTCAAAACGTTTGTGCATCAGCTGTTGTTATTAGTGACATTAAGGCATGAAAATAAGGTGAATATAAGCCATGAAAATTGTCCAAAAATATCAGCAGCACATATCAGCCATCGTGACCATGACCTCTACATATCGGCATCCGCAATAGAAAAAACTAAATCGGTTGACCTCTAGTCCCAATACCCACACTGCAGCTGGTCCTCTTTGAAGCACACTTGGTAGTAGTTCATGTAAGGGTTTGAGTAAACAAGTGTGCAAATAATTACAGAATTGGGACAGTGGGGATCACGTCATTGGCCTACGCCACTGCGTGGTATCGCCACGACTTCCAAAGGAGCAGTGCCGATCGCTGCTTGTGCTAGTTTGCTGCATAAAATATTGAACCCTTTGATGAGCATGAAGCTGGTTCATTTACCTTTGATATGCTTTAGTCTTTGTCCGCTGCTGTGCTCATCTCCATCGTTGCTCCCAGCAGCAGAGATGTCGTTGTTGGAACGGGCTCTAGAGAGTCGTTGATGGTTGACGCCTCTCCCTCTGAAGGCTGAGGGTTGATTCCAGATACTTAACCGATGTCTGTTTGGACCACTGTTCCTTCTTGCATCAGTGTAGAATGAATTGGGATCTCGCTGCTGACTGGCGCTGTTATTTAGTCCATCTTCATTGGACCAATTAAAGAAATCATTGTGGGCATGGATATCGCCAAAGGAGGAGGTTCTTTGCTGCTGCAGTGGCCTCCCATAATATGTCCAGTTTCCTCTGTTACCTCTGTACCCCCTATTGCCCCTGCTGGCACCCCTCCCACTCCCTGGGTACCAGTGTCTCTGTTCTGCACTCAAACCATCGTGGCTTTGTGCATGAGAGTGGTTGAAGGCAGAGTTACGGCTGCCAGAGACCCTTAAGGCTACTTTATTTGCATACACAGCCCTTAAGGAGCAGATGATGATGTCAGGAACTCCTTTATCATACAGGGTTTTTAACGGTTGGGGGTCATAAAAATCATGGCTTCTGATGCAGCTGCAGTCCCAGTTCAGATACCTCTCACAGATGTGAAGTCTTGCACAAGAAACCCCACTCTGACAGCGGCCAGACTCGCCATCACCGTTGTTATAATCGTGACAAATCTGGTAAAAGTAAAGAAAAGCATTAAACAATTACAATTAAGTGCATGTTTTTTTCTACTTCTGTGATATAATGATGTGTGTGTGCTACCAGACTTACAGAAGGTAAGAGTGTGTGTTCACTCTGCAGCAGCAGCGTGCACAACTCCGCCCTGTCCAAACACTCTAGCTCATGTTCCTTCAGTAACCTTTGGTTGTTGTAGGAGTTTAGATCATGGGAGAAGCGGCAGGTTCTCCTGTGGTCACAGAAATTTGTAATGAATGAATTCACATGTAAATGCACAGCTGAAAATAATAAATATACATAATTTCACAAACAATATGCAGGGAAGATGCCAAATGTGCTTGTGTTCAATTTAGACTACTTTTAAACGAGGGAGAGCGTCATTGAGGTGTTTTACTTCATACGGTGGTGCCATGACAGCTGATGGGAGAAGGCTAGAAGCACATGTTGCAGGGGTAAGGAACCCTGGTCCTGGACAGCTGCTATACAGCACGTTTTAGAGGTTTCCTAGCTTCATCAACACAGTAGATTCACCTGTTCAGCAGCTCATCAGGCTC
>SSNS01000026.1:173291-254485 GCA_006937985.1 Aphyosemion australe
TGCAGAAGCCTGTTAATCACCTGCTGATTAAAATCAGGTGAGTTGAAGCAGGGAAACCTCTAAAATGTACTGGATAGCGGCTCTCCGGGACCAGGGTTCCCTGCCCATGCGGATTGTGTAAAACAGGAGTAGAAAACTACCTGAGGGCCGGTATCCAGCATGTTTTCGTTGTTTCCCTGCTCCTGCACACCTGATTTTAATCAGCGGGTGATTAACACGCTTCTGCAGAGCTCCATGAGCTACTGAACAAGTGAATCAACTGTGTTGGAGATTTATTTGAACTCAAATACTGTTTACTACCTGTAACACCCACTGTATGAAAAGCAGGGGTGCCACCAGGGATTTTGGGCCCCATGAAAAAATATTAAAATGGGCCCCATTACCAAAAGCCACAAGCAAGGGCATCTGTTTGTTTTTAAAGTTGCCGGAGATGACAACAGAAAACTTGAGTGTTGTATGAAGAGTACTGCAAGGGGACAAATGTTATTAATTATTCATATATGTGTTTATCTGTTTGACGGTTCATTACAATAAACACTGCAGTCAGTGTATTAACACGTGCTGACAATTGTAACTGTCATGCCACGTTGTTCACCTTGAGGTGGTTCATTGGGTTGGGGGACATTGTGAGGAGAAACCTGCTGACATATCAGGGACAACCCATTTAGTATAATCATTTTATTGTGGACATCAAAATAGCAAACAGGTTGATTTCAACCATTCACAGACAAGACCCACCTGGAGAATGGTTCAAATAAATCTGTTCAAATTAAAAATAAAATAGGGGTGTCATAGAGATGTTTTACGACAGTCTTTTACGGTGGTCTCACGACAGTTCACGACAGTTGACGGTAGTTCATGGGAAATATTAGAAGCGCATGTAAAGAAGTGTTGTGAAAACTCCAATAAAACTCCAGCTGGTTCAAGAGAAAACTATTTATTTGTTTTATAATCCAGCTGAAAGACGAAACCCAGAAAATTGGGAGAGGAAAGGCAGACATTATTGGTTTCGGAAACGAATATGCTATTTTCGAAACAGGGACGGACCGTGAACGCATCATAGAAGTAAAGGCCCATCCACGTCACACAGTCGGTATGATTCTTATGCCATAAATATGACGTATTAGTGCCACTGAGAAGCGAAAAATAATCAAGTTTTCCCCAAAAGGTCAAACACATGCATGTTAGGTTAGGGTTATTGAAGAGGATCAGTCTTTTGGTTACTTCTGCAGCGGAAGTTATATAACTTCCGTCAATCCTTCACAATAAGAGTCTCAAATAAACATACCTCAACATGATTGATTTTTCCGGTTTAAGAACAATAATAAACTCTCTTAAACAAATGCGGTTAGACAATAATGTAAAAAAGCGGTTTTACAAATACTTTTCAAAACCGCTGTTAGCTTGTTTACAGTAAACAAACATATTTACCCCTGTTGGATGAACTGACACGTTCCGCTGAAGAGGTAGTTTTTACACAGGTGTAAGCCTCCACATGGCCCGGGACATTCCTTGTTCCTGCACAGTCTCAGGCTGGTCCTGGCCACCACTTTCTGCTTGCCGTTTACAGGATACAAGACAAACTTCTTCTGGTTGGAGATGACCTCGTTCGTGGATTCACTCGGGAACAGATTATACATCAGCTCTTCTGCATCGACTGCTCCTTGATTAGCGCAGATAAACTTTAATATATCAGACTCCATCGCTTGCAGGGTCGGTCTGAGTTTTCATCCACTTGAAAACAACAAGCTGTCGATGATAACAGCTCGCCAAAACGGAAGAAGGAATGAGTCAGCGCTGATCTTTGGAAACTGAAACTTAAATGTAGTAATGCCCACGTTGTCCACATGGGGGCGACATTGTGCACAAATTAGCAGTTTTTTCTTTGTCCCAACTACTTCCAATGAGTAATGTACTTGTGTTAACAGGCCACTGTAATTACATGTATATTGTTTAGTGTTTATTAACCTGAGCTTCAGCAGGTACAGTACGCTCATGAGGTTTAAATCATACTTTAACGTGTCTGCCTGCTGCATTTCTGCTTTATCTGTATTCATGGAAGTAACTAGTGATGGTAGAGTAGCTAGATACTCAAGTAAGAGTAGTGGTACTTCATAACAATACTACTCAATGAAAAGAAAAAAATACTTCTAGGAGTACATTTTTGAGTAAATGTAACTGAGTAAATGTATTATACCCACCTCTGCAAGTTTTAAGGGAAAAAAAAGCTAAATCTAGTATCACAAGACCTGGATGTTATAAAGGTCGAAAGCATTGGCATGTCCATGCTTTTTTAAATGGGGTGGCCCAGGTAGGGCACCTGTTTATGCATGGGTGGCACCCAAAGTTGTGTTTTTTAGGGGTTTTTTTCCTAGGAGGTGGGGGCACCAAATCATTCATTTTTTTGCATTCTAGTGAATTTGTGAGCTCCACTTTGTGCCATGTCCCCTTTTTTCTCTCTATCCTTCTTTTTCAGGAACATTTTCTTTTTCCTGTATTCTGTAGATGACCAGGACTCAAAATATTACCTATGTCAATATGAAAAAAAACAACCAAAACAATAAAGAATAATAATAGTAGTATGGAAATGTTCTGTAGACCTGGGGCCAGATTTATAACCCCAAGCCTTTTGTGGACAATGTAAAGGAAAAGTTATGAAACTCAGTGGGGTGGCACCTGGGGTGGCCAATCAAATTCCAAGGGTGGCGTGTGCTACCCCTGGCCACGCCCCTGGTCGAAGGTCTATTAAACTTTAAACAAGCTGCAAAAAGACTACATCTACGATATAAGAAATCCACACTCAGGAAAGTTTGAGAATGTCTCAAAAAAATTCCTAAAGAATTTGCGTTTTTAAATGAACCATGGCTACTATTTTAACTCTGTCTTTGCTGCTTGGGCTTCTAAATCGTAATGAAGCAGAGAAAGCTGATAAACAGACATGATAGACAAATTTATTTTCCCTCTGGAATTATTCTTTTCATAATCTAATGTACAGTTAGAGCTATTATTTAAATCATACCTCACTCAAAAGAAAATAAATGCTCTTGTGTTGTTTACTAAAACTACAATAACACTGACCCTGTACAACAACCTCCCCATACATCCACTAGCACTGGATCCTCTAAATTTATATTTATGAATTAAATTTAAGTCATACTTCCATAAATTACAAAGGGGAAAAAAAATCTGCATCAGATTTGAAAAATTCTTCTTTCAGATCAGAACCTGATCCGTTTACTCAGAAGAGCAGTTAAGACCAGACACTGAATGATACTATGAGCTTTCCTGGCTCTGACTTGTCAAATTCTTGTTTTATATTTTCCACTTTTTAAAGCACATTTTTCTTGCATGGATTCATATCAAACATAAAAATAATGCACTAATTCATTCACTGACTAACATACAGTTTTGTGAGAACATTTATGGTCCAGCTAAGGCAGAAAGAAGAATGTCAGGGTAATTACAAATATTCTTTCACCAGTGAGACTCAGGACCACGGGTGATTTGATTTTCAAGTGTTTACTTGCAAGGAGAGAAGGATGCACAAACACAAGCGTACAGCCTGGTTCAGTGTCATGCTCTGAAGCTCTGAGAAGAAAAACATCCCTTTTTGTGTTCACCCCC
Source organism: Aphyosemion australe (assembly GCA_006937985.1). Lineage (NCBI taxonomy): Eukaryota > Metazoa > Chordata > Actinopteri > Cyprinodontiformes > Nothobranchiidae > Aphyosemion > Aphyosemion australe. The sequence continues at coordinate 176,916 of SSNS01000026.1, forward strand.
CACCCCTCTGCATTCTGAGATAAACCAACTTCTCCTAGCAACCCAACCTCTTTATCAGCAAAAAAGGATGTGTCTGTTGAGTCTTTCTTGCTTCCAGAGTTTCAACAAATGGTAAATGGGCTGCATTTGATATAGCGCCTTCTAGAGTCCTAGAACCCCCCAAGGTGCTTTACAACACACTCAGTCACTCATCCATTCACACACTGGTGGTGATGAGGAGCTACAATGTAGCTACAGCTGCACTGACAGAGGCGAGGCTGCCGAGCACAGGCGCCACCAGGTGTGATGTTGTCCACCATCAATCTATTCAGTCCAAATCATGAACCTTTCTGTCCACAAAAGAGTGTCCACTGTCTTTGAGGTCCAAGTGGATCTTGGCCTGAAGAGTCTTACTACAGCTTTAAAGCAGTACTCTGCACTTTTTTGTTTGAAATCAGAATATTTTCAAATGAGAAAATTCACACAAATGTTCGCTTTCAGCGATGGTTGGGAAAAAGGAAAAATACAAAACTGAACTAAACATGAATAGAAACATCATCTACAGCAGTGATTCTTAACCAATGGGCCCCGGCCCAACCATGGGCCGTGAGCGCCACCTTGTGGGCCGCAAAATAATTTAAATTTTGCATTTATGGGCCCTGAGGGCCGCAGGACCACATAGGTTACAATACATAATCTGACCGCATGGGGGTGGTAATACGCTACTCAGTTGTTTAACAAGCGCAAACAACCAAAAGAAGACGCTGTGTGTGACTTAAGCCAGCCGCTCTTGGCCGCTAGCATGTGAACATTATGGAGAAGTTTTTGAAAAGAAAGACAGACGACAGTGGTGGCAGATATCCACAGAAGGCAAAATGTGTTCGCAAGTACAACCTTGACTTCATTAAGTACGGATTTACGAATGGAGGGAGCGAGGTAGAGCCGAGAGCCCAGTGTGTGGAGTGTGGACTAAAATTGTCTAATGAAGCACTGAAGCCGTCCAAACTAAAACGGCATCTTGAAACCAAACATCCAACGCTCGTGGGGAAACCAGTCGAATTTTTCAAACGAAAAGAAAATGGACTACAGATTCAAAAAAACACAATCGTGTCACTGACTGGAAATTCTAAATGTGCTTTAAAAGCCAGCTACCTTGTAGCTAGACATGTTGCGCAGAGCAAGAAAGCGTTTACTATTGCGGAGGAGTTAATTCTCCCAGCTGCTGTGGACATGTGCCGTGAGATGATCGGAGAAGCTGCTGCAAAGAAGCTGCTCTCCGTCCCGCTCTCTAACGACACCGTGAGTCACCGCATCATGGAAATGGCCTCAGACATACAGAGCCAGCTTCTTGAGCGGATGAAAACCAGCCCGCATTTCTCTTTACAACTTGACGAGTCCACGGATGTCACCAATAATTCACTACTACTGGTTTTGGTTCGTTATCGCTGGGACAGCAGCTTCCATGAGGACATACTGTTTTGCCGAGAGCTACCAACACGAGCTACAGCTGAGGAATGTTTCCGCTGTATGGATAATTACTTCACGGAGAACGGCCTGGACTGGCAGAACTGTGTGGGAGTGTGCAGCGACGGCGCAGCATCGATGACTGGTAGGCATCACGGCGTCATAAGGCAGATACTTGATCGAGCACCAGAAGCTAAATGGACCCACTGTTTTCTTCACCGTGAAAGNAAACAGTCTCCATTTGCACATTACTATGGCAACACAACGTTTACAGCTAAACTTGCTTACCTCTGTGACATTTTTTCACTTCTGAACCAGCTGAACATCTCACTTCAAGGAAAAAGTAGCAACATATTTTTTGTTGCTGACAAAGTTGAAGCTTTCAAGAAGAAACTAGCCTTGTGGACAAACAGGGCCCATGAAAACAGGATGGACATGTTTCCACTCCTGTCTGATGTTTTAGAAAAATCCACTCAGGTAAAGATCAATGACTTGGTCATTCAGCATCTCTCACAACTGGCTGAAAAATTTGATGACTATTTTCCTGAGGATCCCAGAGAAGGACACATGTGGATACTTGACCCATTTTCTGTGGACCCGAATAAAAATGACATTGCACTGCCTACACATCTGGAATCGCAGCTCCTGGAAGTTTCAAGTGACAGCACTTTAAAGCTGCAGTGGGGCAAACTGGACCTGGACCCTTTCTGGATTTCTGTCTCAAAAGAGTACCCATGCCTTGCACAGAGAGCTTTGAAGTTTCTTCTTCCATTCACAACCACATACCTGTGTGAGTCAGGATTTTCCATCGTCACCACCACTAAGACCAAAGCCAGAAACAGACTAAGAGCAACTCTGGAGGCAACCTTGAGAATGAGTCTTTCACCCATTCAACCCAGGTTAGATCTGATTATGTCAAAGAAGCAGGCTCAAGTGTCTCATTAAGAGCTTTCAGAAATAAAAATATAGCTGTTCTTGTTCTGATGCTACAGTTTAATTGCCACAAAGGCAATGGCAATATTTTCAAGTGCACTTTATGTTAATTTTATTTACTGTGGTTTGATTTGAACACAATCTTCTTTTGAATATATTTAGTTTTAGTTAACAAAATTTTATTCATTAGATTTGCATTTTTTTTTTTTGAGAATTATATTTGAATATTTTTAGTGTGATTATTTTGTTGCAGAGCCTTACTTGAGCCTTGAGTGCTTGAGATTGTTCCAATGACTGGTTCAGTATATTGTTTTATGTGCAGGTTTACAAACGCACAACAAAAATAAATTGCTTTCTGATGAGCATATTATTTCATGTGATTTATTTAAACTATGAAACTAATAGATTTGGATTAGTAATACAAATTGTGTGACATTAAATAATATTTTCTAATAATGAATACAGTATAATAATTTGATGGGCCCTGGGTAACTTTGTCCTGGAAATGTTGGGCCTCAAGGTTAAAAAGGTTAAGAACCCCTGATCTACAGTCAGCAGCAGTCCTCAAGCACCCCCCCCCCCCCCCCCCCACACACACACACACAAACACACGCACACGCAGGGTTATTAATCTCAGTACTGTTTACAACAGTTACCATCAGCCTTCATTTCTCTTTCATCCTTACATGATGGCACCGTGCTTCTTTGATTTTTGCTATAAATTTAGAAGTGATTTGGAGCGTTTAACATGTGCTGAACTGCTAGATAATGTTTTGCCGCTGATTGTATCAACTGTTTCATCTGTGTACTCCAGCAAGTATCCTGGTTCTTTCCAAATGCAACAACTATGGAGGGGCTTGTGACGTCATCACACAGCTGTCATAGAAGTTTGTGTTTCCACCATCCTTAGACGGAGGTCCGACGTAGCCAGGGTCTCCTTTTGTGTAGCTTCCCACCAGCACGCAAGAGAGGAAGTGGCACCCGTGTACGAGTCAGAGTATTTGGCATCCCAAGCAAATCCTGCGTTTAGGAAAAGAAAGATTATTGTAATAAAGCAAGTAACCAAGCAGCAAACTTCATGGCTGAAAAATAAAACAGTTCCAGTGTCCTAAAACCTTCCACACGTCCTCTAAAGACCACTAGAGACTGCTCAAGACACAAAATAATGTCTGAGCGTAACTTTTGGTTAACTCACGCTGATTGGTTGTAACTCAGTAGGAAATGACATCAGCAGATGTCCAAAACAACCACAATAGTAAAATTAGAAGAGTTGCTTGTGAAGCAGAATAGAAGCACAAGCAAATAAACACCATTTGTGCTGCTTTAAAACAGCTGTTATTAAACTTCGAACACTGAAAAACAGCAGAAATCTCCTCACAACGTAATTCATGGGGCTTTGTTGTTTCATAGAGCATCATAACGAACAGCTTCTTCTGGTCATTAAACGCCACATTTTACGCCACACAGCAGCTCTCCCGGTCCTCTGAATGGATTCAATTATCTCATACTTCGATAGAATACATCTTTAAAATTTACGGTGGACGCCATTTGGCGCTGATCAGTGACATCACTCACTGCCGAAGCAGTTGCGATATGAAGACATCTGTGCAAAGTCTAATATTTAATCGGTGCAGATAAAACAACTAATGTTTTGAAAATGGTTGAGGGCTGGAGCGCTTTGGGATGATGCGCAGACTAGTGCTTGTTTATAGCCTCGTGAACTAGACCAAATTCTTGCTTTGCAGAGTTTGGTCTAGGCACGCTTCATTGGAACCCTCGCAGCCTGATCCGCTGCTGTGGCTGTCCAATCACAGCTCGCTATAGTTTTGGTTGGGCCAATCACAGCGCTCTATATTGTGGGCCAATCACAGAGCGGGAGAAGCCGATGACGTCAGCGCTGTGGCCGCGAACACAAACAACATGGCGGCAGCTCAGGAACCACGTTCGTTTGAAACGGCTTTGTCATCAATATTGGATTATTTAGACTCCAACGTGCGTAAGTCTGTCGGCTATACTTAGCGGCTTCTTATTTTTATCTAAGTAGTGCAATGTCCCAGTACACCTGATATTCTCATGTTTTTCATACAAAAACGACAGAAATCATTGATGTTAGACGCCATAGCTGCCTCCCTCTTCTTTTCCGTCGCTGTGATTACGTCATGTTGTTCGTTACTCTGATTGGTCCTAGCGCTATCCAATTGCGTGCTGACATTTTGAAAGACAACCGTAGATCCCGCCTCACGACTGAGGGCCGTCAATGGTTGGTGGCCAGACTATATATTCACATATATAGGATGGCTTGCCAGGCTAGCTTGTTTAATCTGTGCAAAGTCCTGAGAGGGCTGAATTAGTGGAATATCTCCATGTGTCTGGCCGTCCGAGTGTGTGCCAATACTGAACTGATGCACGCCGACGCCTAGCCTAGAGTCCCCAATTAACTTAATACACATGACTTTGGTCTGTGGGATGAAGTCAAAGTACCTGAAGAACCTGCAAACTGTGCAGAAGGGTCACAGCCAGGACTTAAAACCTTCTTGTTGCAAGGCACCAGTGCTGCCATAACAGAACATCTCCAAAGCCCCCTATGAGAACCCTAAAAGCTTTGATTGTTCAGCATTGTGTTTTGTTAGTAATATTGTCATAGATTCTTGCAGAATGTCACCAGATTACCTATTTGTGTTCTTGGGGTTACAGTAGTCCTTCTCCATTGACTCATTGACAGGCAGATCAGTCCACTCACCACCTCTCTGGACCTGCTGTCTATTTGGCATCTTGTCTTGAGCTTTAATATCTCCATCTGAAAACCCATCAAACATAAGCAAGTTTATTTGGCTCCAGACCAATAACATAAAGATGATACAGATCTTGCTTTCAGCTAGTAAAATCAAATTTATACAATAAAATTTTTATAAACAGATTTTTAAACATCTTGTTATCTCTTTTGGAGTTCTGCAGCTTAAGTTTTCACCTGTTTTGGTTTTTTGTCTTCTGTTATTTTCATCTTCATCTCTTTGATCTGATATTACAACCGCATTGGGGGAACTGCAAGGTGAGCCAGCGGACTGTCTTTTCAGAAACTTTGTTCTATCATTGCCTTGATCACCATTGCTGCTCACATCAGCGTTGTTGGCAGCATCAGAGCGACAGTTGTCTCTGTAGTCCCTAGCACACCCATCAGAGACTCTTAATGCTGCTTTATTTGAATAAATGGACCTTAAGGAGCTAATGAGGCTATCAGGCAGTCCCTTTTCCCAAAGTTTTCCTATTAGCTGCTTATCCCAAATAGCATGGTTTCTGTTGCAGCTGCAGTCTTGGCTCAGGTACTTCTCACAGATGTGAAGTCTCTCACAACCAAAAGCTTCCTGACACTTTTCTCCATCATTGTAGTCACAACAAATCTGGTAAGAACAAGTAAGAAAACAAGATGGGAAAAGTTACAAATGAAGCTACATTTTTCATTCAATTCCCTTGTGATTTGAAATCAAAGAAAAATAAAGTAAATAAATAAGTACAAACAATGGTTATGAACCCATTAAAAAAATCACAATACAAAAGCAACTTGTGGTCTGGATGTGTACGGGTGTTTGTTGTCTGACTTACAGATGGCAGCAGGGAGTTGTCATTCTGCAGCAGCAGCGTACACAGCTCCTCTCTGCCCAGACCCTCCAGCTCATGTTCCTTCAGAACATTCACGTTGTGTTCAGAGGTCAAGTTATGGGAGAAACGGCAGATTTTCCTGTCATCAGATAATTTAAACAGCTTGTAACAAGAAAATCTCAAATACATGGCTGAAGAATATCAGGGCTTGCTATTATGTTAAAATATACAGTATATTAGTGCTGATGTTGTAACATCTGAAAAAATAGCTATTGCTAATGGTTAGCTTCTACTAGACGAGACGTTCTCTGCTGTTTCCTGGACGCTAAACCAACAATAGCCTTCCCCTTTGTGAGTCAAGATGGGTGAGTCCATGAATGTTAAGTGACAGTGTGACGTTGATCTGTCAGGTTCACCATCTATTGTCTATCAGAAGCTAATGCAGGAGATAGGTAGCCTGGTCTGCCCTCTGTCTATTTTACACAGTGGAAGAGTCTGGAAACTCAGAGGCAGTGAGCACCATGAGGGGCGGGACTAGCCAGCTCAAAACGAACCAATCCAAAAAAAGGCAGAAATGACGACTTATCGCGCAATGCTGTAGTTTTGTAGCTGTAGTCAAAGATGGCGTTAAAGGAGTGCTGCTAAGGGCCGTGATAAACTTGCTGTTTAGCGACGCGTACGCGTGTTTAAAATGGCTGCCATGCGTAGCTTGCGTTGATTTTAAGCGTCGTTTTTGCGCGTCCCCCAAAATTAACGTGACGCGACACGACGCGCCCGAATCCTGCAATATACGAGCAACCGGTAGGTGGAGTTGACAAAACGAGCGAGACACACTCACCATGGTGACTCCATCTCTGGTTTAGAGGTCTTTCACACCATCTACGATACCGCTGCTGTCCTTTTTTCTGCTGTAATCTCAAAATTAACCAGTTTTTAGCTTTTTTTGGACGCCATGTTTGTTTTGGTTGTACCGGCTCTCTATCCGGTCTGAGTACTCTCGTTTGCCCCCTAGTGGAACACTCCGGTACTACAACCAGTGCAGCGCTGTATAGCAGCAAGTATATGAACAAAGATGCAGCCTGCTGCCTGCGCCAACGCGAGGTTAAACAGCAAGTATACTCCGCCCCTAACAATCTCCCTCTCACTGTTCACGCCGAGCTGCACTGCAGTTAACCCCAGCTTTTTTTTACTTGTTGCTCCATTAGCGCAAGTAAAGGTGACACCAGGATATGTGTTTTTAGCTGGGTAAGCACCATCCTCAGTCGAAATGAATGCACCGGGGGCAAATGGCGACCCATCCAAGATGGCGGCCAGCCACTACGGCAGCGCCAGGCCACGAGGCGTCTATGTATATATGTCTGTGGGTAGCACAGCGCAAACATCTTTCGTAGCATAAGTAAAGGTGACACCACAATAAGTATTTTAACTGGGTAAGCACCTTCCTCAGTTGATATTAATGCACTGGAGGCGAATGGCGACCCATCTAAGATGGCGGCCGGCCACTATGGCAGCACCAGTCCACGAGGCGTCTTTCTTTAGGAGAAAGACTTTTAGCGCTAATTCTTGTTGTGGTTTTAAAGACATGTCCAAGTCATTTAGAACAGAGGAAAAAGCCGCAGCAAACGCCGCTTCAGACGCCATCTTCATTGTTTATGAGAAACTGAGCGTCGCTGTGTGTGACGTACGCTGCTCAGCGCTGATTGGCTCAGTGAGAACTCTCAGGGGGTGGGGTTATTTGAATGGGAGCATTACCAGACTAGTTCTCTGTGTAGAATAGACAGAGGGCGAGTCTGGCAGGCCAGGCTAGGAGATAGGTGTAGGAGACTATTTTCATGTTCAGCCTGTATGAAAAACTCAGAGTGACTGATTATAATCAGAAATAATCATTAAAGAATGTTTTTTCAGTGAACCACACTTTTAAACATAACAGAAAAGAACCATCGATGAAATCCAGAGGACCACCATCACAACCTGGAATTTCACCATATTGGCCAATACCTACAATAGATCATTGAAATGTTTATTATTAATGTTTATTGTATTGTAAATTATTCAAAGAGACTTTGCCATCCTAAAAAACAGAAGGTAGATCCGAGGAATCTCTGTCTTTTTAGGATCTGATTTATTACTTGTCCATGTAGATTTTATGTTATTAGAGCATTTAATGAATTCCTTACTGAAATATTTTACAGATCTAATAAAAGTTGTCATTTTTTTAGAACTGTTGTGGTGGGTTTGTGCTTGGTGACCCCTCACTGTGTGGACATTGTTATTTTTACACTGTAAACCCTATCTAGTGTATGTAAAAAAAAGTTAGTCATTCCAATTTACCAATACTTTTCAAAGCAGCTGTCAACGCCTTCATTCTTGTCCAACCAACACACTTCACATTAAACAAAAAAACATTTTACCTATGTTGGAAAATGATTGGACAATTTCCGCTGAAGAGGAAGTTTTTGCACAGGTTTAAACGTCCACATGACCCGGGACAGTCCTTGTTCCTGCACAGTCTCAGGCTGGTCTTGGCCACCACTTTCTGTTTACCGTTTACAGAATGCAAGACAAACTTCTCCTGGTTGGAAAGGACCTTGTTCATGGATCTGCCCGGGAACATATCAAAAATCAACTCTTCAGTATCAACTGCTCCTTGATTAGCGCAGATATACTTAAATATTTCTGACTCCATCTGTTCCAGGATCCTGCTGAGCTTCCTTCCACCTGAAAACAAAAAGCTGTCGAGATGAACCAGCTTGGTTTAATGAGGGAGTGTTTATGAGCACAGAAGTCAGTCAGTTTGTTGGCCGATCAAGCAGTAAGAACATGGACATTGAACCAACTTTGAGTATCTATGGCAGTGCTAGGTACCAAGTCCAGATGGAAAATGAAATCAGAATCTCCATAAAGCCTTTCAGTAAAAGGAAGCAAGAAGTGCTTTATAATTTCCTGGTAGATGTCTGCGTTGAACATGCACGACATTTTTCAGAACATTTGAATTTTAAATTCAAATATTTCTGAGACACTGAATCTGGGGTTTTCTTTATCTACAAACTATTATCATCAAAATGACAAGAAATTAAGGCTAGAATTATTTCACCCTGTGCAATAAATCTATAGAATGTCTTAGTTTCCTTTTCTGAAATGATCCTTGTGAAGAACTGGAGACCTGACCAGGTGTCTCCCGCCTCTTGCCTGCTGTAGTTAGGCACCGGCTCTCACACAAACCTAGAGGATGAAGCGGTTTGGGTCTTGTTTGGATGGAAGAACTTCTGAAATCACTGAAAAGAATAACGAATTGAACTTTTTCATGATGTTCTAACCTTTTGAGATGTATGTAAACCATCACTGCAAGTGCTGGGAAATCTACAAAAACTTTGGGTTTTCTTTATATGCAAACTTTATTTATTAGAAAAAGGTTATTATAAAGCTATAAATTATGTGAGTTTCACTTTCTGAAATGGTCCCTGTGATGGAGGGACTTAGGCGCCAGCTCCCCCACAACCCTAATGAGGGTGAATTCAGTTTAGACAATGTTGGGATAGACTTTTGAAAATGAGCCACAAAATAATTTAACTGAACTTTTTCACAATGTTCAAACTTTTAAACATGTACCTGTATACATGTAAACCATCACTGTAAGGTGCTGGGAAAATGTTAAAAAACCACCCTGTGTCTTTGTTTAGAGCTTCTAGTGTCATTAGTGCACTACATGGCAAAGTGAAAGAAATCACATCATTTATCTTTGTGATACACAATAACACTTCAGTTTTTTAAAAGATTTATTTGTTTTTATTTAATGAAAAACATCCTGTTATGCTTGGTGTCACCACATCATCATGTGATGCATCTCAGTATTCTCACTTGTGCTTAAATTATACTTGATAAATAAGTTACTCAATGCTGTTTTTCTCTCAGCAATTAGAAGGAAAATTACTTTAGTTCTACAATTTTTTATTTTCTTGAGATACATTTTTAAAACCACATGAAATGATCATAGAAGCATTATTTACTTGTGTAAATAATAATTGACCCCATTCTTATCATGTTAACACCAACCTTCATTTCTCTTACATTATGGCGCAGCCCTTTTTTGTTTTTTTATGTAGATTTGGAAGTGATTTGGAGTTTCTAAGATTGAACAAACTGTTTTGGGGCAGTGGAGAAGGTTTAGGTTTACTTTGACCAGTTGATGCAGCTGGTGGAGGTGGACGTGGAGACCGTGCTGAAAATGCTGTACCACTGGTCGTGTTGGCTGAAGGATCTGTGTACTGCAGCAGGTACTCTGGGTAAATCTGATGCTTCTCAAACACAACAAATACAGACGGGTTTATGAGGTTGTTCACACAGGTGTCATAAAAGTTTGTGTTTCCACCATCTTTAGAGGGAGGTCGAACGTAGCTGGGGTCTCCTTTTGTGTAGCTTCCCACCAGCACCCGGGAAACAAACATGGTTTTAACTGAAGAGACTCCCGTGTACGAGTGGGAGTATAAAGCATCCCGGGCAAAGTAACTGCCTGTTTTTGGGAAAAGAAAGATGATTGTATTAAAGCAAGTAACCATGAAGCAAACATCATTACTGAAAAAATAAAGGAGTCCAAAATAAACTGCAGTTTCTCTAAAGACCACTAGAGGATGCTCAAGAATAAATTGATTGTCTCTTTCAAAAGTTATTTTACAGTTCTGCAGTTTTTGACAAGAAACTGTCAGTAAACAGCAACTCCTGGAGCAGGCAGCATACACACACACACACACGCATGCACACACACACGCAAGCACACACACACATGCACGCACATATACACACACACAAACACACGCACACACGCACGCACAAACACGCACACACACACGCACGCACACACACACACAAATGCACACATGCACACACGCACACACACATGCACACACACACACGTGCACGCACACACAAACACATACATATACACACACACAAACACACACGCATGCACACACACACACATGCACACACACGCACACACACGTATGCACACGCATGCACACACACACACACACACGCATGCACACGCATTGCACACACACACACACACAATCAGACTGTAGAGTAACCAAGTGTTTGTGTAGTAAACAGTGCAGTTTTAAAGCAAATCATATCAAAAATGTAATGATTAATGTGAATGTTTTAATAAATATTCACACCTCTGTTCACTAAATGTTAAATTCTAGAGTTATTATTATAAAATTCAGTTCAAAACTGTGTGAAAATAGTTTATTGGGTGTAGAAATAGTGCTTATTAAACTGGTTTTACAGTTGGCCAAACATTTAGAATGCTACAAAAATTATCGCAAGCTTTGCAATGCTGCAGTCAAAAGGTTTTCAGAGAGAAATTACAGTTGTCATAAGATGTTTGACCTGATGAAGATCCAATCATAACAAAACATTGCCTTTCAGTCTCGTCCTGAAGAATAAATCTGGGCTTATATTCAGCTCACCTTTACCATACGATGTCGCATTAGTCCCACAGATCCTCCAGTCAAAGTTGTTGGTGCAGATGGCGTCCACGTTTTTAGGGACAGTCCCATGAAAAAGTTGTTTTTCTGTCACATCGAGCCCACCGTTGTTGATCTTCATTTGATTCTTCTGCCTTCATTTTACAGACACAAAGAAAGTTTTAATCACAACTTAGAGATGACACAACAGTTTTCTTCGCCACAAGACTAAAACAATTATTTTTCATTACGTACCACTGGTAGACTTCCCAAAGAGGTTTGTTCTGAATTCTCTCAATGTATTTAACATTAAAGCTTCTCATAGTTTTATGGAAAAGAGCTTCAATAGTTTTAAATTCAGTGGAAGTGCGTAGAAGTGAGATTTTCTGGAAAACACAAAAGCAGAAGCATTTTCATAAATGAATCGTTTTAATCACGTAAATGGATCAGAATTACCCGTTGATCAAAAACTCATTTAGCATGTTTTGGCCTTTTGTTTCATGGAAATTTTAAATTTCGAAATAGAGAATATTTTTTATTTACCCAGCTTAGGGTCTGATTGAAGTTGAAATCTCTTTCAGGAGAGACCTGGTAAAAGACTTTGCTCACAGTAAAGGTGTTACTGCATCTAGCTAGTTTTAACAGATATTTTATCAGTATTGGAGCTTAAAGAATTTATCAGCTCATTTCTGTCAAAATATGAGTTTAAATATTTATCAGTTTGCAGTGATGCTTGTTTTAGGTTAAGCTTATATTTGCAGGTGAGTTATAGAAAAAAAGATCATGTAAGAGCCTGTTTATGTTCAACATAAAAAAAAACATATCTGTCTATCCTCTACGTTCATGAAGTTTGTACTCCAGTACAATGCCTGATGTATAAATGCAGCAAAAAGAAAAGTTCCAGAGGAAATCATCGGGGGCAGAGATGGACGGCATGCACTTGTTTTTTTCAGCTCAAGAGTTTGTGCCAAAATGTGATAAAAGACACATCTTAAATGTCTCCTTTACAATAGCAGTTGTGCGTTTAGAATTTGGATAACTGAATGACCACAACTACTCTGTCCACTAATACCAGGGTGTGAAAATGGTACTGAGGTGTAGTGTGTTCATAATACCGAGTATCCTGTTTGAGGGATCTGGGTCTTGTCCCAGGTGTCTGGCACAGGGGTAGCAATGTTTTGTGGCTTTCTGCAGGAAGAAAGGTTAAAATTAAGTTGATTTTGAGTTACTTTAAGAAATCAAAAAACATTTCAAATGTGGAAAAAATAATTACGTTAATCAAAATGTAGATTAGCTTCAGAACGAATTTTGTATTTTCACAAAGCTGTGGCTTTAGAGATTCTTACCTCTCTTTCTTTACTTGGAAATCTGCAGCTGAGACAAACCGAGGACGTCTGCTCACAAGCCTCTTAGTGCCAAAACGCTTGTTTGTTTGGATCATGTCTGAGGAAGAAAAATGTAACTTTTAATGATTTTAATATAGATCAAGAACAACTCCACAGCAGCAAGGCTCCAGGCTGTATGATCCAATCCAATCCAGATTTATTTATATAGCACATTTATCCACAGCATGACAGCTGACCAAAGTGCTGAACATGGAATAAAACAGCAATAAAAGAAGTAGGTCAGATTAAAATAACAAGAGAATACAAGTTAATAGATAGCATAAAAATGTAAGTAAAAACAAATAAATACTAAAAGCAACAAAAAAGACTAAAAATTAAAACCAAGAGACAATAAAACCAGAAAATAAGTCATTCATTCATACACGCTACAGTCATGTCCATATACACCAAAAGCCATAGTGAAGTAATGAGTTTTAAGACCGGATTTAAACAGGGCGATAGATGGAGCTGAACGAACCGAGAGTGGCAGCTATTCCAAAGCTTCGTAGCTGCGTGAGCAAAGGCACGCTCACCACGAGTCTTGCACCTCACCTTTGGAATACACAGCAAGAGTTGATCAGCTGAGCGGAGAGACCTAGGGGGAGCATATGAGTTGAGGAGTTCTGCTAGATAATCGGGAGCTTTGTTATGGACAATTTTGTATGTAAATTAAAGGATTTTGAATTTCACCCTATAGGACACTGGGAGCCATTGCAGCATGGAACTCTGTATGTGTAATTTCTATTAACTCTTCTTGTCATTTGCCTTCAAGTTCCTGCTTCAGTTTCAATTTCAGTTTGACCTTCATAAAGATTCCCACTCTGGACTCTGTGGTGTCATTCATCTTAACTATTTAAATGCTTTTGAATGCAAGAACTTCCTCTTGTGTTGTTGTGGGAGATGTTGCATCATTATGCTGGAATATGACATCATTTTCAGAATAAAAACACTGTCAGTCAGGGAGGGAAAAGTCCAGAAAAATAGGAGCCAATAAATCACTTTTTCAAGTAAAACCAGGTCATTTGAAACCAAATTCATTGACTTTTTAAAATGCTGAAATCACTACAGAGTGATACAGTTTCTGAAGACTTTGTTTACCTTGAATGCTGAGTGAATATGACTGAAAGCCAATGGTGAACTCCACCACATCTTTATTGTTGTTCAGGAACCTCTTCTCCAGATACACACTGTCGATGCCTCCTGATTTCTGTCCATTGCTCTGCAACACAATGAAATTATGGCAGTGGGAGCCAAAATGATTAACAGCACTTAATAAAAAAATAAAGCAGCTCATTTCTGTTAATCAGACGGTCTTCTTTTTGATCCCTGAATTTGGGAAACCAGTCATTAGAGCACTGACCTCCTTCACTGCAACTAAAATGTGAAATGTTATCTCTGCAGCCCAGATATTGAGTTGAAGATTGAGCTGTAAGTTTTCATTGATACTATTTACCACAGGAGTTTACCAGTGTTGTCTTAGTACATTCTGCTATCAGCTACAGTTGACGCTTCATATCAAAAGCTAAATTGTTGATAAGCTATAGACATTGGAGATATATTAACCATGCCTCTTTGTCTTATTCCAAAATTTCAAAAGTTTGCCAACTGATCTCCAGAGAAAACGTAATGCTGGATTAGTTTTATGCTAGTGTTAAAGTTCTCATTCACTCATTTTTTTCAATCAGTCTGCTGTGGTCTCTGAATCAATGCCTAGTGACTCGTTTTCTGTGAAAAACAAGCTCATTTCATTAATATTGAGTTGTTGGTAACGGAAAAAGTAGCTTGAGACAAAACAAAAAGATGCCATGGCTTCTTATAGGCTCGACACACGGGAGGTGACATCGCCTCTCCTCCATTCATTTTTACTGAGACATGCTAAGCCAAATGCAAAAAACGTGCATGTGAAATTTTGCACTCGTGCATGTGTCGTGCACACGCGAGCCAGCAACACGATCCCTTTCAAATTTTCATCGCAGACAAGGATCAATCAGCGAAGGTTTCTGACTGACCAATGAGCAGACAGGATGCTTGTCAGTACATCTCCAGGCAACATGGAGGAAAAGTTAATACTCGCCATGTCGGATGTCCCAGAGCTTTACAAGACTTCGCTTAATCTGATGGCCAATCAAAACAATGGAAGACTCGCTATTCACCCTGGAACCGAGGCGTCGCTGGCTTTTGCCGAATTACAAATGTGAGTCCTGCAGCGCCAGACTCAGCAACCCCACGGGCTCACAGATTGTAAACTACGTCCCATTTTAGCTGAAAGAAGAAAAACTAACAACCCCCCAGCTGAGTGAGAAGGAAATCTGTTTCAGTGTAACCTTCCTTCCAACATAATTCAGACATTAGACTGTTTTGTGATTAGTTCACCATAAAATTCTTAAATGTTGTTCATTTAAATGGTGAGTTTATAGCATCTAATTTCCCTTTGGAATTGCTAAAATATTTAAGTATTTTGAAATCAAATTGAATTGATATGTTTAAAAGATATACACATATATTATATTTGATTTACTCACATCTGAACCAAACAGATTCCACTGTCCAAACTCATCCTGCCAGTACCAGAGCCACTCAGCTCTATGGTCGGCATTTGGTTTATTCTGGGAGTTTAGAGTAGAGAGTCTTCTTACGCTGTTGGGTCCACGGGTCATTGTGTCAAAATGCACAGATGGGCTGTCGCTGCTAAAAGAGACATAAACAGAAACAACCTTTAGAAAGAATTCACAATGGGTTTTAATTCTACTCTATAGGACGACCAGATCCTGACCAACTAAATGCACAAAGAGCATGTTAGCAGGAGACAATTTGGAGCATGGTAAAAGCTAAAAGGTTGTAAAAATTTGACATTTAACATGAACAAACACAAACCAGCAGCTCAAAGATTTTGTTTCATTACAACACATTTAGGATCGGGGGGGGCTGTGTGCTTTGGCACCAAACAGAACCAACCTGGTTTTAAAATCCAATACCTGAAGCCCCTTTTTTAACCACTAAACTCTAAACTGTCTACTTACTAATTAAATGTTTTTGTTACACATTGTAACAGTGTTATGGAAGACCCGGATGCTTCAATATACTAACTCCAGCTTCAGTCCACTCCTTGTGAAAGTCCCCAACACTTTTGAATGGCCTTCCCTGACAATCTTCTCCAGGCAGCGGTCAACTCTGGTGCTTGTGCACCTATTTCTTCTACACTTTTCCCTTCCACATAACCTTCTGGTGTATGGCACTTTGGGAACATCCAACTTCTTTTGCAATTACCTTTTGAGGCTTTCCCTCTTTATGGGAAGTGTCAGTGATGGTTTTCTTCTCAATTGTCAGGTCAGTCTTCCACATGATTGTTTTTCCTACTGAACTAGAGTGAGAGACCATCTAAAGGCTCACCTTTGCAGGTGTTTGGATTCATTAGCTGAATAAAGTGAATATTGAACCTTTTCAAAATATTCTAATTGTCTGAGATTTTGAATGTGGGGTTTTCATCAGCTGTAAGCCATAATCATCACAATTATAACAAATAAAGGCTGAAATATCTGGCTTTGATGGAATGAGTCTGTCTCATGGATTAGTTTCACCTTTTAAGTTGAATTACTGAAATACATTAACTTGTGCACCATATTCTATTTTTCTACTATAGCTACATGATAAATGACCTGCACTTGTATAGCGCCTTTCAGAGTCAGGACTCCAAATTGCTTTACACTACAGTGTGTCACTTATCCATTCACACACTGGTGGTGATGAGCTACAGTGTAGCCACAGCTGCCCTGGGGCGCACTGACAGAGGCGAAGCTGCAGAGCACAGGCGCCACCAGTCCGACCACCACCAGCAGGCAACGTGAGTTAAGTGTCTTGCCCAAGGACACAACAGCAGAGTTCTCTGCCGGGATCGATCCTACAACCCTCTGATTAATAGACAACCCATTCTACCTCCTGAGCTCCTGCTGCCCCCAAACATCCGGTCATCTTTGGTATTTTGATGATAACAAACCAAAACACAATGAATTTATTTATGACTACAAAGTCGTAACTTCCATTATTGAAATGAGCTAAAGGTGTTCAACGCTTTCCAGATGTTTTCTGTTTGATTAACATCTAATCTAGTCTCTATGAGGACTTCAAAGTCATTGGATAAAAGTCAAGTCATTGTCTTTTTGGCAGTGGTGACTTGGAAACAGCAACCAAAACGGACATTATGTGGAGCAGGGGAAAGACATGTGAATTCTCATCGGAATGTTTAGCTATATTGTTCATTCCAAGGCGGTTATACCGTATAGTAAAGGTGGCAGACTGGGGTTCCCTTCAATAAAAGATACAAAAAGCATTGTTACAACAATGAAATTTTTTTTTTTGTTGTTTTCAGGATTGCAGAACACTACTGTATAGGGGTGTAACAATATCCAAATCTCACGATACGATATTGTCACGATATGAACCTCACAATACAATATTTATTGCGATATTGTGGGGAGGCTCACAATCATAATTCTCGCAACATAAAATACTTTGACTGGAATCCTCCGTGCTGCGTTCACCGCTGTAGCCTCCATACTCCATGTTTGCTTATCTTTGCTGTGTGGGCTGCACGCACTCCCATTAGCGAACTGGCCGATGATGTGGAAGCAAAGGATCATGGTCTATGTAGTTTACTTTGCTATACTCCGGTGGAGCAGACTGAAAAGTGTTATTTTTACCTCAAGACGTACTGTACGATATCGTGACAAGACCACGATGATATTGTGGTCATTTTACTACGACGATATCGCAATATTGCCAATATTGTTACAGCCCTACTACTGTAGTGTCGTTCCACCAACACACTCCTGATGAATGTCACCAGGTTACCTGTACATGTTCTTGGGGTCACAGTAGTCCTTCTCAATGGTCTCACTATCAGGCAGGTCGTTCCACTGACCACCTTCCCAGACCTGCCATCGGTACGGCACATTGTTACGAGCTTTGAGATGTTGATCTGAAAATAAATCAACCATAAAAAGAATACAAATATAGTATGTTTTTAATTTATAATCTCTTAACAAAGCTCATGCACATTTCAGGTTTATCTGTTAAAAACAAAGCACTGCAAAAAAGCAAGGTTTTAAATCACTTCATCCCATACTCTATATATGAGTGTGTTTTTACCTTTTTTGCATTTCTGCCTTTGGTTCCGTTTATCTTCTCTGGTTCTGCTTGATATGGTTCCAGCATCAGCAGGAAGGGAACTGAGATGTTGATTGCTGTCCGAGTTGTTGTCGCTCCCTCTCACACCTGAGGCTTGATTAGGATTTTTTGCCCATTGTCTGCTTTGACCACTGCTGCTGCTCACATCAGTGTTGTTGGCAGCAACAGGAGAGGCATCAATGTTGGATGAATTAGAATTTTGTTGTTGACTGTCATCTAAGCACCATGTGATTTTTGTGTTGAGAGGCGCTGAATGACAAATTCTTTTTTCTTGATCTAAACTGGTGTCATTAAGGGACACACTTTGTTGCTGCTGTGAGGGGTTTCCCAAGGTTTCTGTATTTCCTCCATTGTTATCTTTTTCTTGTTTGCACTGGCTCTGGTCTATATTCGGACCATCATCAGCTTCGTTGGTGGCAGCAGAACCATTACCTCTGTAGCTTCCATCTCCCTCACTGCCTGAACATTTTAAANGTTAGCGGCTAGCACCGCTCCATACGGTTTGAACTAAGTGGTACTTCTTGTTTGTGAGTCTGGGCTTTAATCTAAATGCCGGCTGCTTCTGTGAATATCTTGCGTTGTGTCACTGTGTGTTTTTCTGGATACGTGTAGCGTCTATTTTACGGCCTCACGTTTATTAACAGCTTATGGGTGTTCTGTTTGTAGAAAGTGGATTCTATTGATTAGATTTAGCCTACTCCCCGTGTGTGCAGTTTGTGTAATATATGGGTGAATGGATGAATGTTTTTGTCAAAAACATGCTTAATATATTCGAAAACCTTTTGAATAACTTTGTTGCCGGAAGCGCTACTGTGACCGTCAGTTGTGTGACGCTGATGCTTAAGAATCAATGGTAATTTGGCGTCCCCTAGTGGTGATATGTGGTTAGCGCCCCACCCAAAAAAAAAGTCACCGGCCGCCACTGTGCCCGAGCCACCTCAACTGGCTCCTCTCGATGTGGAGGAGCAGCGGGTCTACTCCGAGACCCTCCCGGATGGCCGAGCTTCTCACCCTATCTCTAAGGGAGAGTCCAGCCACCCTGTGAAGAAAACTCATTTCGGCCGCTTGTATCCGCGATCTCGTTCTTTCGGTCACTACCCAAAGCTCGTGACCATAGGTGAGGGTAGGAACGTAGATCGACCGGTAAATTGAGAGCTTCGCCTTTTGACTCAGCTCTCTCTTCACCACGACAGACCGGTACAACGCCCCCATCACTGCAGATGCAGCACCAATCCGCCTGTCGATCTCACGCTCCACCCTTCCCTCACTCGTGAACAAGACCCCGAGATACTTAAATTCCTCCACTTGGGGCAGGACCTCGTCCCTGAGCTGGAGAAGGCATTCTACCCTTTTCCGACTCAAGACCATGGTCTCGGATTTAGAGGAGCTGATTCTCCTGACACTTGCGAGAAAAAGAAAACTGGTGGAATGACATTCCAGTACTTCCCAGAAACAATATTCCTGTTTCAGGTGAAAAATTCAAGCTCAATTAGTAGATGTTGTTAACATTAACGTACAAACTAATGTTGTAATTTTCTGAAAGCAAATTTTTATCTAGTGTATGTAAAAAAAAGTTAGTCATTCCAATGTACCAATACTTTTCAAAGCAGCTGTCAACGCCTTCATTCTTGTCCAACCAACACACTTCACATTAAACAAAAAAACATTTTACCTATGTTGGAAAATGATTGGACAATTTCCGCTGAAGAGGAAGTTTTTGCACAGGTTTAAACGTCCACATGACCCGGGACAGTCCTTGTTCCTGCACAGTCTCAGGCTGGTCTTGGCCACCACTTTCTGTTTACCGTTTACAGAATACAAGAAAAACTTCTCCTGGTTGGAAAGGACCTTGTTCATGGATCTTCCCGGGAACATATCAAAAATCAACTCTTCAGTATCAACTGCTCCTTGATTAGCGCAGATATACTTAAATATTTCTGACTCCATCTGTTCCAGGATCCTGCTGAGCTTCCTTCCACCTGAAAACAAAAAGCTGTCGAGATGAACCAGCTTGGTTCAATGAGGGAGTGTTTATGAGCACAGAAGTCAGTCAGCTTGTTGGCCAATCAAACACAGTAAGAACATGGACATTGAACCAACTTTGAGCATCTATGGCAGTGCTAGGTACCAAGTCCAGATGGAAAATCAAATCAGAATCTCCATAAAGCCTTTCAGTAAAAGGAAGCAAGAAGTGCTTTATAATTTCCTGGTAGATGTCTGCGTTGAGCATGCACGACATTTTTCAGAACATTTGAATTTTAAATTCAAATATTTCTGAGACACTGAATCTGGGGTTTTCTTTATCTACAAACTATTATCATCAAAATGACAAGAAATTAAGGCTAGAATTATTCCACCCTGTGCAATAAATCTATAGAATGTCTTAGTTTCCTTTTCTGAAATGATCCTTGTGAAGAACTGGAGACCTGACCAGGTGTCTCCCGCCTCTTGCCTGATGCCTGCTGTATATAGGCACCGGCTCTCACACAAACCTAGAGGATGAAGCGGTTTGGCTCTTGTTTGGATGGATGAACTTCTGAAATCACTGAAAAAGATAACGAATTGAACTTTTTCATGATGTTCTAACCTTTTGAGATGTATGTAAACCATCACTGCAGGGTGCTGGGAAATCTACAAAAACTTTGGGTTTTCTTTATATGCAAACTTTATTTATTAGAAAAAGGTTATTATAAAGCTATAAATTATGTGAGTTTCAATTTCTGAAATGGTCCCTGTGATGGAGGGACTTAGGCGCCAGCTCCTCCACAACCCTAATGAGGGTGAATTCAGTTTAGACAATGTTTTTTATTTTTTTTATTTATTTAACCAGATGAGTCGATTGAGAACTCATTCTCATTTACGACGACGATCTGGCCAAGAGGCAGCAGCAACAGACACATAGTTAGTTTTACACAAACAGATAAGATAAAAAACAGATAAGATAAAAAACAGATGAGATAAAAAAAGAAAAAAAAATGCAAATAAAGATGAGATAAAACAGCTAGACATAAAAACAAAGCACTGTTCTCATATATAATATGTACAAGCCATCAAAACAGACTTGTTTGGATAGACTTTTTAAAATGAGCCACAAAATAATTTAACTGAACTTTTTCACAATGTTCAAACTTTAAAAATGTACCTGTATACATGTAAACCATGACTGTAAGGTGCTGGGAAAATGTTAAAAACCACCCTGTGTCTTTGAGCTTCTAGTGTCATTAGTGCACTACATGGCAAAGTGAAAGAAATCACATCATTCTTCTTTGTGATACACAATAACACTTCAGTTTTTAAAGATTTATTTGTTTTTATTTAATGAAAAACATCCTGTTATGCTTGGTGTCACCACATCATCATGTGATGCATCTCAGTATTCTCACTTGTGCTTAAATTATACTTGATAAAAAAGTTACTCAATGCTGTTTGCTTTCAGCAATTAGAAGGAAAATTACTTTAGTTCTACAATTTTTTATTTTCTTGAGATACATTTTTTAAACCACATGAAAAGATTATAGAAGCATTATTTACTTGTGTAAATAATTATTGACCCCATTCTTATCATGTTAACACCAACCTTCATTTCTCTTACATTATGGCGCAGCCCTTTTTTGTTTTTTTATGTAGATTTGGAAGTGATTTGGAGTATCTAAGATTTGAAAAACTGTTTTGGGGCAGTGGAGAAGGTTTAGGTTTACTTTGAACAGTTGATGCAGCAGGTGGAGGTGGACGTGGAGAAAATGCTGTACCACTGATCGCGTTGGCTGAAGGATCTGTGTACTGCAGCAGGTACTCTGGGTAAATCTGATGCTTCTCAAACACAACAAATACAGACGGGTTTATGAGGTTGTTCACACAGGTGTCATAAAAGTTTGTGTTTCCACCATCTTTAGAGGGAGGTCGAACGTAGCTGGGGTCTCCTTTTGTGTAGCTTCCCACCAGCACCCGGGAAACAAACATGGTTTTAACTGAAGAGACTCCCGTGTACGAGTGGGAGTATGAAGCATCCCGGGCAAAGTAACTGCCTGTTTTTGGGAAAAGAAAGATGATTGTATTAAAGCAAGTAACCATGAAGCAAACATCATTACTGAAAAAATAAAGGAGTCCAAAATAAACTGCAGTTTCTCTAAAGACCACTAGAGGATGCTCAAGAATAAATTGATTGTCTCTTTCAAAAGTTATTTTACAGTTCTGCAGTTTTTGACAAGAAACTGTCAGTAAACAGCAACTCCTGGAGCAGGCAGCATACACACACACACACACACACACACACACACACACACACACACACACACACACACACACACACACACACACACACACACACACACACACACACACACACACACACACACACAATCAGACTGTAGAGTAACCAAGTGTTTCTGTACTAAACAGTGCAGTTTTAAAGCAAATCATATCAAAAATGTAATGATTAATGTGAATGTTTTAATAAATATTCACCCCTCTGTTCACTGAATGTTAAATTCTAGCGTTATTATTATAAAATTCAGTTCAAAACTGTGTGAAAATAGTTTATTGGGTGTAGAAATAGTACTTATTAAGCTGGTTTTACAGTTGGCCAAACATTGAGAATGCTACAAAAATTATCACAAGCTTTGCAATGCTGCAGTCAAAAGGTTTTCAGAGAGAAATTACAGTTGTCATAAGATGTTTGACCTGATGAAGATCCAATCATAACAAAACATTGCCTTTCAGTCTCGTGCTGAAGAATGAATCTGGGCTTTTATTCAGCTCACCTTTACCATACGATGTCGCATTAGTCCCACAGATCCTCCAGTCAAAGTTGTTGGTGCAGATGGCGTCCACGTTTTTAGGGACAGTCCCATGAAAAAGTTGTTTTTCTGTCACATCGAGCCCACCGTTGTTGATCTTCATTTGATTCTTCTGCCTTCATTTTACAGACACAAAGAAAGTTTTAATCACAACTTAGAGATGACACAACAGTTTTCTTCGCCACAAGACTAAAACGATTATTTTTCGTTACGTACCACTGGTAGACTTCCCAAAGAGGTTTGTTCTGAATTCTCTCGATGCTTCTAACATTAAAGCTTCTCATAGTTTTATGGAAAAGAGCTTCAATAGTTTTAAATTCAGTGGAAGTGCGTAGAAGTGAGATTTTCTGGAAAACACAAAAGCAGAAGCATTTTCATAAATGAATCGTTTTAATCACGTAAATGGATCAGAATTACCCGTTGATCAAAAACTCATTTAGCATGTTTTGGCCTTTTGTTTCATGGAAATTTTAAATTTAGAAATAGACTATATTTTTTATTTACCCAGCTTAGGGTCTGATTGAAGTAGAAATCTCTTTCAGGAGAGACCTGGTAAAAGACTTTGCTCACAGTAAAGGTGTTACTGAATCTAGCTAGTTTTAACAGATATTTTATCAGTATTGGAGCTTAAAGAATTTATCAGCTAATTTCTGTCAAAATATGAGTTTAAATATTTATCAGTTTGCAGTGATGCTTGTTTTAGGTTAAGCTTATATTTGCAGGTGAGTTATAGAAAAAAAGATCATGTAAGAGCCTGTTTATGTTCAACATAAAAAAAACATATCTGTCTATCCTCTACGTTCATGAAGTTTGTACTCCAGTACAATGCCTGATGTATAAATGCAGCAAAAAGAAAAGTTCCAGTGGAAATCGGGGGCAGAGATGGACGGCATGCACCTGTTTTTTTCAGCTCAAGAGTTTGTGCCAAAATGTGATAAAAGACACATCTTAAATGTCTCCTTTACAATAGCAGTTGTGCGTTTAGAATTTGGATAACTGAATGACCACAACTACTCTGTCCACTAATACCAGGGTGTGAAAATGGTACTGAGGTGTAGTGTGTTCATAATACCGAGTATCCTGTTTGAGAGATCTGGGTCTTGTCCCAGGTGTCTGGCACAGGGGTAGCAATGTTTTGTGGCTTTCTGCAGGAAGAAAGGTTAAAATTAAGTTGATCTTGAGTTACTTTAAGAAATCAAAAAACATTTAAAATGTTGAAAAAATAATTACGTTAATCAAAATATAGATTAGCTTCAGAACGAATTTTGTATTTTCACAAAGCTGTGGCTTTAGAGATTCTTACCTCTCTTTCTTTACTTGGAAATCTGCAGCTGAGACAAACCGAGGACGTCTGCTCACAAGCCTCTTAGTGCCAAAACGCTTGTTTGTTTGGATCATGTCTGAGGAAGAAAAATGTAACTTTTAATGATTTTAATATAGATCAAGAACAACTCCACAGCAGCAAGGCTCCAGGCTGTATGATCCAATCCAGTCCAGATTTATTTATATAGCACATTTATCCACAGCATGACAGCTGGCCAAAGTGCTGAACATGGAATAAAACAGCGATAAAAGAAGTAGGTCAGATTAAAATAACAAGAGAATACAAGTTAAATAGCATAAAAATGTAAGTAAAAACAAATAAAAGCAACATAAAAGACTAAAAATTAAAACCAAGAGACAATAAAACCAGAAAATAAGTCATTCATTCATACACGCTACAGTCATGTCCATATATCAAACACCAAAAGCCATAGTGAAGTAGTGAGTTTTAAGACCGGATTTAAACAGGGCGATAGACGGAGCTGAACGAACCGAGAGTGGCAAGCTATTCCAAAGCTCCGGAGCTGCGTGAGCAAAGGCACGCTCACCACGAGTCTTGCACCTCACCTTTGGAATACACAGCAAGAGTTGATCAGCTGAGCGGAGAGACCTAGAGGGAGCATATGAGTTGAGGAGTTCTGCTAGATAATCGGGAGCTTTGTTATGGACAATTTTGTATGTAAATTAAAGGATTTTGAATTTCACCCTATAGGACACTGGGAGCCAGTGCAGCATGGAACTCTGTATGTGTAATTTCTATTAACTCTTCTTGTCATTTGCCTTCAAGTTCCTGCTTCAGTTTCAATTTCAGTTTGACCTTCATAAAGATTCCCACTCTGGACTCTGTGGTGTCATTCATCTTAACTATTTAAATGCTTTTGAATGCAAGAACTGCATCCTCTTGTGTTGTTGTGGGAGATGTTGCATCATTATGCTGGAATATGACATCATTTTCAGAATAAAAACACTGTCAGTCAGGGAGGGAAAAGTCCAGAAAAATAGGACCCAATAAATCACTTTTTCAAGTAAAACCAGGTCATTTGAAACTAAATTCATTGACTTTTTAAAATGCTGAAATCACTACAGAGTGATACAGTTTCTGAAGACTTGTTTACCTTGGAAGCTGAGTGAATATGACTGAAAGCCAATGGTGAACTCCACCACATCTTTATTGTTGTTCAGGAACCTCTTCTCCAGATACACACTGTCGATGCCTCCTGATTTCTGTCCATTGCTCTGCAACACAATGAAATTATGGCAGTGGGAGCCAAAATGATTAACAGCACTTAATAAAAAAATAAAGCAGCTCATTTCTGTTAATCAGACGGTCTTCTTTTTGATCCCTGAATTTGGGAAACCAGTCATTAGAGCACTGACCTCCTTCACTGCAACTAAAATGTGAAATTTTATCTCTGCAGCCCAGATATTGAGTTGAAGATTGAGCTGTAAGTTTTCATTGATACTATTTACCACAGGAGTTTACCAGTGTTGTCTTAGTACATTCTGCTATCAGCTACAGTTGACGCTTCATATCAAAAGCTAAATTGTTGATAAGCTATAGACATTGGAGATATATTAACCATGCCTCTTTGTCTTATTCCAAAATTTCAAAAGTTTGCCAACTGATCTCCAGAGAAAACGGAATGCTGGATTAGTTTTATGCTAGTGTTAAAGTTCTCATTCACTCATTTTTTTCAATCAGTCTGCTGTGGTCTCTGAATCAATGCCTAGTGACTCGTTTTCTGTGAAAAACAAGCTCATTTCATTAATATTGAGTTGTTGGTAACGGAAAAAGTAGCTTGAGACAAAACAAAAAGATGCCATGGCTTCTTATAGGCTCGACACACGGGAGGTGACATCGCCTCTCCTCCATTCATTTTTACTGAGACATGCGTGACAAAGCGATAATCGCAGGTCTCCCTCCTGCTAAGCGAAATGCAAAAAACGTGCATGTGAAATTTTGCACTCGTGCATGTGTCGTGCACACGCGAGCCAGCGACGCGATCCCTGAAAGTTGAAAAATTTCAAATTTTCATCGCTGTCGCTCAGACAAGGACCAATCAGCGAAGGTTTCTGACTGACCAATGAGCAGACAGGATGCTTGTCAGTACATCTCCAGGCAACATGGAGGAAAAGTTAATACTTGCCATGTCGGATGTCCCAGAGCTTTACAAGACTTCGCTTAATCTGATGGCCAATCAAAACAATGGAAGACTCGCTATTCACCCTGGAACCGAGGCGTCGCTGGCTTTTGCCGAATTACAAATGTGAGTCCTGCAGCGCCAGACTCAGCAACCCCACGGGCTCACAGATTGTACTTCCTTCCAACATAATTCAGACATTAGACTGTTTTGTGATTAGTTCACCATAAAATTCTTAAATGTTGTTCATTTAAATGGTGAGTTTATAGCATCTAATTTCCCTTTGGAATTGCTAAAATATTTAAGTATTTTGAAATCAAATTGAATTGATATGTTTAAAAGATATACACATATATTATATTTGATTTACTCACATCTGAACCAAACAGATTCCACTGTCCAAACTCATCCTGCCAGTACCAGAGCCACTCAGCTCTATGGTCGGCATTTGGTTTATTCTGGGAGTTTAGAGTAGAGAGTCTTCTTACGCTGTTGGGTCCACGGGTCATTGTGTCAAAATGCACAGATGGGCTGTCGCTGCTAAAAGAGACATAAACAGAAACAACCTTTAGAAAGAATTCACAATGGGTTTTAATTCTACTCTATAGGACGACCAGATCCTGACCAACTAAATGCACAAAGAGCATGTTAGCAGGAGACAATTTGGAGCATGGTAAAAGCTAAAAGGTTGTAAAAATTTGACATTTAACATGAACAAACACAAACCAGCAGCTCAAAGATTTTGTTTCATTACAACACATTTAGGATCGGGGGGGCTGTGTGCTTTGGCACCAAACAGAACCAACCTGGTTTTAAAATCCAATACCTGAAGCCCCTTTTTTAACCACTAAACTCTAAACTGTCTACTTACTAATTAAATGTTTTTGTTACACGTTGTAACAGTGTTATGGAAGATGCTTCAATATACTAACTCCAGCTTCAGTCCACTCCTTGTGAAAGTCCCCAACACTTTTGAATGGCCTTTCCCTGACAATCTTCTCCAGGCAGCGGTCAACCCTGGTGCTTGTGCACCTATTTCTTCTACACTTTTCCCTTCCACATAACCTTCTGGTGTATGGCACTTTGGGAACATCCAACTTCTTTTGCAATTACCTTTTGAGGCTTTCCCTCTTTATGGAAAGTGTCAGTGATGGTTTTCTTCTCAATTGTCAGGTCAGTCTTCCACATGATTGTTTTTCCTACTGAACTAGAGTGAGAGACCATCTAAAGGCTCACCTTTGCAGGTGTTTGGATTCATTAGCTGAATAAAGTGAATATTGAACCTTTTCAAAATATTCTAATTGTCTGAGACTTTGAATGTGGGGTTTTCATCAGCTGTAGCCATAATCATCACAATTATAACAAATAAAGGCTGAAATATCTGGCTTTGATGGAATGAGTCTGTCTCATGGATTAGTTTCACCTTTTAAATTGAATTACTGAAATACATTAACTTGTGCACCATATTCTATTTTTATGAGTTCTACTATAGCTACATGATAAATGACCTGCACTTGTATAGCGCCTTTCAGAGTCAGGACTCCAAATTGCTTTACACTACAGTGTGTCATTCATCCATTCACACACTGGTGGTGATGAGCTACAGTGTAGCCACAGCTGCCCGGTGGCGCACTGACAGAGGCGAAGCTGCAGAGCACAGGCGCCACCAGTCCCTCCGACCACCACCAGCAGGCAACGTGGGTTAAGTGTCTTGCCCAAGGACATAACAGAAGAGTTCTCTGCCGGGATCGATCCTACAACCCTCTGATTACTAGACAACCCATTCTACCTCCTGAGCTCCTGCTGCCCCCAAACATCCAGTCATCTTTGGTATTTTGATGATAACAAACCAAAACACAATGAATTTATTTATGACTACAAAGTTGTAACTTCCATTATTGAAATGAGCTAAAGGTGTTCAACGCTTTCCAGATGTTTTCTGTTTGATTAACATCTAATCTAGTCTCTATGAGGACTTCAAAGTCATTGGATAAAAGTCGTCATTGTCTTTTTGGCAGTGGTGACTTGGAAACAGCAACCAAAACGAACATTATGTGGAGCAGGGGAAAGACATGTGAATTCTCATCGGAATGTTTAGCTATGTTGTTCATTCCAAGGCGGTTATACCGTATAGTAAAGGTGGCAGACTGGGGTTCCCTTCAATAAAAGATACAAAAAGCATTGTTACAACAATGAAATTTTTTTTTTTGTTGTTTTCAGGATTGCAGAACACTACTGTATAGGGGTGTAACAATATCCAAATCTCACGATACGATATTGTCACGATATGAACCTCACGATACAATATTTATTGCGATATTGTGGGGAGGCTCACAATCATAATACTCGCAACATAAAATACTTTGACTGGAATCCTCCGTGCTGCGTTCACCGCTGTAGCCTCCATACTCCATGTTTGCTTATCTTTGCTGTGTGGGCTGCACGCACTCCCATTAGCGAACTGGCGGATGATGTGGAAGCAAAGGATCATGGTCTATGTAGTTTACTTTGCTATGCTCCGGTGGAGCAGACTGAAAAGTGTTATTTTTACCTCAAGACGTACTGTACGATATTGTGACAAGACCACGATGATATTGTGGTCATTTTACTACAGCCCTACTACTGTAGTGTCGTTCCACCAACACACTCCTGATGAATGTCACCAGGTTACCTGTACATGTTCTTGGGGTCACAGTAGTCCTTCTCAATGGTCTCACTATCAGGCAGGTCGTTCCACTGACCACCTTCCCAGACCTGCCATCGGTACGGCACATTGTTACGAGCTTTGAGATGTTGATCTGAAAATAAATCAACCATAAAAAGAATACAAATATAGTATGTTTTTAATTTATAATCTCTTAACAAAGCTCATGCACATTTCAGGTTTATCTGTTAAAAACAAAGCACTGCAAAAAAGCAAGGTTTTAAATCACTTCATCCCATACTCTCTATATGAGTTTGTGTTTTTACCTTTTTTGCATTTCCGTTTATCTTCTCTGGTTCTGCTTGATATGGTTCCAGCATCAGCAGGAAGGGAACTGAGATGTTGATTGCTGTCCGAGTTGTTGTCGCTCCCTCTCACACCTGAGGCTTGATTAGGATTTTTTGCCCATTGTCTGCTTTGACCACTGCTGCTGCTCACATCAGTGTTGTTGGCAGCAACAGGAGAGGCATCAATGTTGGATGAATTAGAATTTTGTTGTTGACTGTCATCTAAGCACCTTGTATTTTTTGTGTTGAGAGGCGCTGAATGACAAATTCTTTTTTCTTGATCTAAACTGGTGTCATTAAGGGACACACTTTGTTGCTGCTGTGAGGGGTTTCCCAAGGTTTCTGTATTTCCTCCATTGTTATCTTTTACTTGTTTGCACTGGCTCTGGTCTATATTCGGACCATCATCAGCTTCGTTGGTGGCAGCAGAACCATTACCTCTGTAGCTTCCATCTCCCTCACTGCCTGAACATTTTAAAACTTCTTTATTTGTGTAAATAGCCTTCAGGGCACGAATGAGGTTGGAGGGAATCTTGTGGTCATACAGGACTTTAAATGGCTGACAAGCATAGAAATTGTGGTTTCTAGAGCAGCTGCAGTCTTGTGTTAGAAACTTCTCACAGATGTGAAGTTTCTCACAATCAACACCATTCTGGCACTGACCAAACTTTCCTTCACCGTTATTGTAATCATGGCATATCTGGTGAAAACACAAGACAATTGGTGTGGGAGAAAATATAAAAAACCCTTATTGCTCTTTCTTTGTGATATGAAATTAAAAAGATGGTGCATGGTATGCGTGTTGTCAGACTCACTTGGGGTAGGAGTTTGTCATCACTCTGCATTAGTAGGGTGCAAATCTCCTCCCTGCATAGACCATCCAGCTCATGTTCCTTAAGTAATTTCTGGTTGTGGTCGGAGGTCAGGTCATGGGAAAATCCACAGACATTTCTGTTGTCAAAGAATTCATTAAACATTGAGTAGTTAAGTTAAAAAAAATTATGTTTTGTAAAATTTTGTTTCATTTAGCTGAAAGAGGGGTAGGGTTAGGGTCCCGCAAGACATGAAAAATGCAAAGATAGTGACCTTGTATAAGAATAAGGGAGACAGGAGTGACTGTAACAACTACAGAGGCATCTCACTCCTGAGCGTTGTGGGCAAAGTGTATGCCAAAGTTGTGCTAGCACGACTACAAGAGCCAGCTGAGCGTTTCTACCCAGAGTCTCAGTGCGGATTTCGTCCAGATCGCTCAACAGTGAGTGGACATGATCTATTCTATCCGCTAACTCCAAGAGAAGTGCAAGGAACAACAGAAACCCCTCTATGTTGCCTTCATAGACCTTACCAAGCCTTTCGACCTATTAGCCGGGAAGGGCTGTTCAACATCCTCCTGAAGATAGGATGCCCCCCGAATCTACACAGTATGATTAGATCTTTTCACGATGACATGAGAAGGGCAGCATGTCCGAACCTTTCAGCGTCAAAAGCGGCATCAAACAAGGCTGTGTCCTTGCACCAACAGTCTTCGGCATCTTTTTCTTCCTTCTGCTGAAACATGCCTTTGGGACCTCAACCGAAAGAGTGTACAATCACACAAAATCAGACAGCAGCTTGTACAACATTTCGGGACTCAGGGCAAAAACCAAGCTCTGCAAAATTACCATCAGAGTCAGCTGTGTTACAAATATGTCTGTAAATGCGACATGAAAGCTCTGGATATCGACACAGCAAGATGGGAAGATGCTGCAGCCGACCGTAGCGCCTGGCGCTGCCTGATTCTTAAACAACTGAGAAAGGACGAGGACCAGATGAAGAACATGGCGGAAGAGCAAAGAGCAAAGCGGAAAGAACAAAAGCACAGAGATCTCCCTGCAACCAACCACACCTGCTCCTTGTGCGGCAGGGACTGCCACTCTTGTACTGGACTCTTCAGTCACAGACAACGATGTTCAAGCCGTACCACCACGAGCGCCTAGGGTACAATTTCCAAAATCAGCTATGACTGAAGGAGGCTAAAAAATGACATGTCTGGAAATGTATGCCTTCAAAGTTTTTTGTTAATTGTGGACATGAAAAGTAATATCCTAATGACTTCACTGCTTAGGTCTAAAAAAGGCAGGGGTGTCCAAACCTTTAAAGATGAGGACCAAAATTGTCAAGTTAAAAGCAACATAATGTAAGGTTATGATGTCATTTCAAATTACATCCAGTGCTCAGTGGGTGGAGTACTGATACTATCGACCATGACATTCTACTGTCTCGTCTGGAGTCATGTGTTGGTATTAGGGGCATTGTCCTTAAATGGTTTAAGTATTATTTACAGGATAGGTTCTTCTCTGTGAACTTGGATCTTGTCACATCAGAAACAGCACCTGTGACCAGTGGTGTTCCACAAGGTTCCATTTTGGGGCCCACGCTTTTTTCATTATACATTTTGCCATTAGGCTCAATTTTTGCTAACCCTAACCACTTTCCATTGCTTTGTTCATGACCTTCAGATATACAGGTCCTTCTCAAAAAATTAGCATATTGTGATAAAGTTCATTATTTTCTGTAATGTACTGATAAACATTAGACTTTCATATATTTTAGATTCATTACACACAACTGAAGTAGTTCAAGCCATTTATTGGTTTTAATATTGATGATTTTGGCATACAGCTCATGAAAACCCAAAATTCCTATCTCAAAAAATTTGCATATTCCAACCGACCAATTAAAGAAAAGTGTTTTTAATACAAAAAAGATCAACCTTCAAATAATTATGTTCAGTTATGCACTCAATACTTGGTCGGGAATCCTTTTGCAGAAATGACTGCTTCAATGCGGCGTGGCATGGAGGCAATCAGCTTTTTTACTTTTTTTGGATGAAAGCAAATTTTGCATGTCATTTGGAAATCAATGTGCCAGAGTCTGGAGGAAGACTGGGCAGAGGGAAATGCCAAAATGCCCGAAGTCCAGTGTCAAGTACACATAGTCAGTGATGGTCTGGGGTGCCATGTCAGCTGCTGGTGTTGGTCCACTGTGTTTTATCAAGGGCAGGGTCAATGCAGCTAGCTATCAGGAGATTTTGGAGCACTTCATGCTTCCATCTGCTGAAAAGCTTTATGGAGATGAAGATTTCATTTTTCAGCACGACCTGGCACCTGCTCACAGTGCCAAAACCACTGGTAAATGGTTTACTGACCATGGTATTACTGTGCTCAATTGGCCTGCCAACTCTCCTGACCTGAACCCCATAGAGAATCTGTGGGATATTGTGAAGAGAAAGTTGAGACGCAAGACCCAACACTCTGGATGAGCTTAAGGCCGCTATCGAAGCATCCTGGGCCTCCATAACACCTCAGCAGTGCCACAGGCTGATTGCCTCCATGCCACGCCGCATTGAAGCAGTCATTTCTGCAAAATGATTCCCAACCAAGTATTGAGTGCATAACTGAACATAATTATTTGAAGGTTGACCTTTTTTGTATTAAAAACACTTTTCTTTTATTGGTCGGTTGGAATATGCTAATTTTTTGAGATAGGAATTTTGGGTTTTCATGAGCTGTATGCCACAATCATCAATATTAAAACCAATAAACAGCTTGAACTACTTCAGTTGTGTGTAATGAATCTAAAATATATGAAAGTCTAATGTTTATCAGTACATTACAGAAAATAATGAACTTTATCACAATATGCTAATTTTTTGAGAAGGACCTGTATCTTCCACTCATCCCTAATTCAAGTGCCTTCTTAATGGACTGCTTAACAGATGTGAATCAGTGGATGTCTATCAACTTTATGAAATTAATCAACCTAAAAGCAGAAATTTTAGTCTTTGGCAGTCAAGACCTTGTAAATTGGGTTATGAACCCCCTTGGTGTCCAGTCTGTCCAGAAGTCCAGTTCCCAGTCCCTGTTAGTGATCCCAAAGGCTCGTCTAAAGACCTGTGGAGCTTTTTTGGTGGCTGTTAGGCTCTGGAACAGCCTTCCCATACTATTTTAGGACTTTATTGTTTAACTCTCAACCTGTCGTTTTATTCATGGTTTTATTTTTATTGGTCTACTTTTTAACTTCTTAATATGTTTTATTGTTGGGTGTTGTTCTTATGTGGCTCCATTGTCATGTACAGCACTTTGGGTTGTGTGAGCAACATTAAGTGTACTCTATAAATAAGCTGACCTTGACCTTGGTCCAACTGGCTGAACCAGTTCTTAGGTCCCATGAATGAGGAACAGTGTTTAATCATGGGTTTGTATCTTGTCTATATTTTTTTATTTAATAGCGTTTTTTCTTTAACTTGTGTAAATGTGCTTTTATTTTGACACTGGAAGTGCATCGTAATTTTGTTGTGCATTGTCTTTCTGGCATTGATTCGATGACAATAACGATTCTGATTCTGTTTACAGACAATTTTAATGTAAAGTAAAAAGTAAAATTACTGATTAACAATTATACATTCAATCATTTATCCATTTGCAAGCATTTTATTACACAATAATAATGTTTCACAATAGATTTGGATATGTTATTGTGTAGAGCTCTTTAAGAATTTTATTGTTATGCAAATGCTTACGCACTTGCGAGAAAAAGAAAACTGGTGGAATGACATTCCAGTACTTCCCAGAAACAATATTCCTGTTTCAGGTGAAAAATTCAAGCTCGATCAGTAGATGTTGTTAACATTAACGTACAAACTAATGTTGTAATTGTCTGAAAGCAAATTTTTAGATTAAAATAATCTATTTAGCGTTGTGTGTCTTAAAGCCCCAGTGTGTGACGTTCATAAAGATCATGGTAGCGCCATGCAGTTCAGAGTAAGTATTGCAGCTACGATGGCCCACTCAAAAAGGAAACAACCTCCAGCATTCACTCCAGGTCTGTTCTTTATAGATAGCATGAGCTTGATGGTATAATCTAGCCTAACCCACACAAAGCATAACTACTCGAACAATTAACAAAGCATTTTTAATCATGACTGTTATGTCAACCTACCAGTCGTGAAGGAACCAGGTGGCGCTCCTGAGGGAATCCAGCAGCACCATTCAGGCCGAACAGGAGCAACGTGCGTCGGGGAAGGTGATCAGAGCTACTTCGTGACTGATCTGTCGGAGTTCCTGATGCCTCCTCACCTGGATTAGCCGCAGCTAATCGAGGCACACAGCTCAGGTAAGCCGCGGTGGAGATGGAGCGGGCAACACTAGCTTAGCCACCGTGGCTAGAGAAAAAAATGACTTTGGAACTGATGCGTTGGGACCGGATCGGGAGCTCTAGTATGACGAAAAGACGAATTAGCAACTTGAGGTGAGTGACTGAATCAGCTGGAGGCTGGTGTCCAGCTGATAGCGGGTGGGGATCTCATCATATGCGGCTGCCGAATGTTAAACATGACGACGACCTGACAAATTTGTCTTTTGATTTCATTGTTTGTTACTCAAAGAAAGTACAGCAACGGTGTAGCTAGTCTCTTCTCTTGTTAGCTGAATTGGCAGACTGTATGCTTCCAGGGCGCACTGCTGCCCTCTGCTGTTTCTTTCAGGTTACAGTCATAGTGCAAACGCTTGTATGTCCCTAAATAGCTACCGAATTTCAAGATGGTGGATGACCATGGAGCGTCGACCACAGTACATGTATTTAAAAATGTAAAATTTGAAGCTGAGAGGAATATTTATAATTGATGTTGGTGAGAAAAATTAAAGAAAAAGGACAAGTTTGTGCACTGGACACAGAATTTTACAGTAAACAGGTAAAAATATTACACACTGGGGCTTTAAAGTATAAATCATTCTATGGAACAATCATCCATTCAGAAGAGAAAACATAATTCCTGGGGGTTTTAGAATGCATTTCAAACTCACACACACACACACACACGCACACACACACGCGCGCACACACACACACACACACACACACGCGCGCACACACACACACAGATACAAAATGATGTCAACTCCAAGTTCAAAGTAACATCTTCTTTCAGGCAACGAACTAATCATGAATTATTCGTTCGTCAGAAGAAGCCTATACTTACCTCTCAGTTAGGTGACAATATCCACTGAAAAGGTAATGTTTACATAGGTGTAGACCTCCGCATGGCCCCTGGCATTCTTCAAGTGGACAAAGTTTCAGACTGGTCCTCACCACCACTTTGTTCTGCGTAGTTGAGAAATATAAGGCAAACTTCTTGGTTTGGTTTGTAGATTTGCCCAGGAGGAGATTCACAACCAAATCCTCAGCTTTAATTGCTCCTTGATTGGCGCAGATAACTTTTAACATTTCAGACTCCATCGTTTCAGTTCGAAAGCAAAATACAACTGCAGCTGTCGAGAAGGAAACATCGGCTTTAAGAGAAGAAGGAATGTTTGATCTGCTTACTGGAAAGTGACACTATTTTTAGCTAGAGATGAGGCTGTAATGATACTGTTACATGTTTTATCACAGGTGTTGTTTCATAAAGTGTGATAGAAGAATTAAAAAAGCCTAGAAAATCGTCTGACACCCCAAACTTCCCCAAATCCACAACTACGTTTAGTGTGAGGAGACTATTGAAACACAAGCATTTATTTATGTTGTTACTTTTGTTCTTATTCCAAATGAACCAGAGCATGTTCACATATGCACCAACTTTGGAAGGTGTTGAATCATAATTTAATTTTTTAAATGTATATAAAGTTTGGGGATAATCAAATACACTATATTTAGTAACAAACCAGCAACCTAAAACCAAGCAAACATTATAAAAAAAAATAAAACAAATATTATATAAACACTCATTAATTAGCAACAAATCACTAAGTGACAAAAAATAAAGAAAGCCAAAAATGAAATATATATGAACCAAACTTGTTCAGCACCAATAAAATGTCAATCAAATTTTTAAAAGAAAGGAAAAAAATAATCTTAACCATAACCTTAAATAACAGCCCCCTCCAAACAATAGAATGCACAAATATGACACTTGGTACCCACATGCTATATATCAAATTATCAAATATTTTCTTGACGATATGGTCCAAGTTTGATTGGAAATACACCAAAATGGCATTTTAGCCTTTTGCATGTTGTGTTTTCACAAAATGCTTCCAGAAATCTTTGTACCTTTTCTTGTTGTCACCAGGTTGGGTCAGAGAATTCCAGGCTCTCCTCTCTCCCCAGCCACTTTCCTTACCAGTTATTCCAGTAACACACCATTCCCAAACCAGTATAATCCCTCCAGCCATCCTGGGTCAGTCCATTGCTGCTAGGACAAGCCCCAAACACTTATCCCAGGAGGCCTGCCTAAACCTCCTTAACTGGTTCCTGTCGATAAGGAGGAGCAGCAGTTCTACTCTTGGTCCATCCCAGATATCCAAGCTCCTGCACTTCTTCTCAATCCTGCTGCTTCGCTCCTGGGCCAAAAGAGCATTGGTGGCCCAGGACTGAATCAAATATGGAAAATCCAGATCATTACCATTCACTCCATTTGCTGCTGTTTCACCCTTTAGTCTTTCCCAATCGTTGTTAAACATTCTATACAGCATGCTATGAGACAAAGAGGACAGACAACAGTGCCACTATGTGATGATAAATATTCTACTGTTTTTAAATCGTAGTCATATGTATTCTGTCATTGCAAACTAAACACAGACCTATGTTCTGCTCAGTTTTCCCTAGTTAAGCCTCATGTTTTACTTTGACCCTAGTGATCAGTTTCTCCTTATTTAGTTTCCACTTTTAGTTTATTTCTTTCAGCATTTAGTTCTAATATCGTCTTGTTTTAGTAACTGTGTCTTATTGTTTTATGGTTCAGTTTCTTCTAGATTTTAATGGCGGTTGGCAAACAACAAGATGCAAGGTGCATTACTGCCACCAACCGGTGTGGAGTGCTGACTGGAACGTTGCTGGTTCAGTTTCAGTCCTCCTCGTGTTTTGTATTGCCTCCCATTCCTCAATTAGTCACACCTGTAGGCCCTGTGTCATCAGAAATCATCTCACCTGTTTCCATTCTCTTTGCATGCTCTTCCCTGTCTATTTAATCCCAACTTTTGCTCCAGACCCTGATATTTTGGTCTTTGCAAATAAAGACATTTTTACTTTTTACCAGATATTGCCGCCTCCTGGATTTCCTCTCGTCATCTTCCTGTATTTGGGTCCTCGCCTCCTAACCTCAACCACACCCTGACAAGAATAACTATTATCTAAAAACATTCTACAGACAAATTCCTCTGTAGTTTCCCCCATCTTTCCCCTCCCTGAAGAGCTCTGCTTTGGCGATTTGGATCAACGATGGATCTGTTCTTCTGCATCGACTGATCCTTGATTAGCGCAGATTAACTTTAATATTTCAGACTCCATCGCTCCCAGGATCTTTCTGAGTTTCCTTCCACCTGAAAACATCAAGCTGTCATAAAGGACCAGCCGGGTTTAGAGAGAGGGAGTGTTAATGGGCACAGGACTGGAAACTAAAAACAAATCAAATTTTAGAACGAGATGATGTAACACCTATTTTAACCACTAGGGGGCAACATCGTCGCAGGACTCTTATCTTTCATTTCAACTGACTTATTTGGGAACTAAAATGTAAAAATAGAGTGATATATTTTGTTAAATGCCATTAAAAATACTTAAAATCCACATTTATTCATGATTTTCTTTTCTTTCAAATTTGCATTCAGTAAAAGTTGGGATACTATGGAGAAATAAATCACAATGTCATGATTTTTATATTTTACCACAAAAAACACCTGTTGCACAAAATTTTAAATAAAACCAGCAACATTTTTCCAAAATATACAAAACTTTAAATGACCTGGAATTTTTGAAAGGTGGATGCTCTTGGTTTAGGAAGGATTTCAGAAGAGTTCAAGATGTCCTGTCAGGTTTTTGATTTCTGATGCATACATGTTTTCATATGACAGTTAAAAAAATATATATATATAAATATATATTTGTTCCAAAACCCCAAACCATCATTCAACATTTATGGTACATTACAGGATCTCATTCCCTTTATGCTAATGCACAGTCAGTGTTCCTTTTTTGATCCTAAAAGAAGACAACTGTGATCGTGGAACCTGGTTTTCCATTTTGTTTTGCAGTTTTTGACTTGCACCTGCTGATGGAGCAATAAGCTCTCACCATGGTGCTTTTCAGAGGTATTCCTGCAGACAAATGGATCATTCTACAGAAAGACTATTTAAACAAGCTGCTGTCGAAGGCCTGAACAGCATGATTATTCAGTGCTACCTGGTGTTCAGTCCTTTCTCTAGTTTTTTCATAAATCTTTATCTTACAAATATTAAAGGTGACATATTGTGACTTTTGTTTTTAAGTTCTATCAGTTCTATTTGGTTGATACAGAACATGTTCATGAAGTTCTTTGCACTAAACCTTTCTCACATAAAACGATTTCAGCAGTTTTATTCCTGAAAGTTTCAGTACCTTCCAGAATGAGCTGTTTCAGGGCTCTGTCACTTAAGGAAACAAGCTGGAGCTGGCCACGCCCACAATCCCGTTAGGCTGCTATGAGCTGAGAAGCTCGGATATCTAGCAGGGGCTCAAAGTAGAGCCGCTGCTCCTCCAGCAGCAGCTCTCTCCTGCACATGAGCAGTGGTTCTACGACAGAAGGTGGATGGACAAGATTTTTCCCTGTTTGGATACTTTATAGAGGTAGTAGAGACCCAAATGGCAGCACTAAAGGAATCAAAAGGTGAGTTTTGCATAACATGTCCACTCTAAATTTGTTTGTCAAAACGTATCCATTAAAAAATATTGCTGTACAATATATATATATATATATATATATATATATATATATGGCAAACCAACCGGACATTGTGGTGATGGACAAGCAACAGAGGAAAGCCGTTGTGGTTGACGTGGCAATACCAAGTGATGGCAACATCAGCAAAAAGGAGCACAAGAAACTATAGAAGCACCAGAGCCTCAAAGAAGAACTTGAGAAAGCCTGGAGAGTGAAGACATCGGTGGTGCCCATGGTCATCGGGGCACTCGGGGCAGTGACCCCCAAGCTGGAGGAGTGGCTAAAGCAGATCCCAGGAAAAACATCAGACATGTCAGTCCAGAAAAGTGCAGTTCTAGGAACAACTAAGATACTGCGCAGAACCCTCAAGCTCACAGGCCTCTGGAGGTTGGAAGGATGAGACCACCTGCGGAGGGTGAGATGGGATTTTTTTTTATATGAATACATGTCAGGTGGAGCTATGGTAAATGGCCTGTATTTTATAGCACCTTCTTAGGGTTCTACAACCCAAGCCACTCCTTCACAACACAATCAGTCATCCACCCATTCACACACACATTCACACGCTGTTGATGATGAGCTTCTTTGCATTTTAAAACTTTCATTTGTTATATAATGTTGAATCTTCTCCTGATACTCCTTATCGTTTTTGAGCACAACTGTTAGACTGAGAAGTTGATTTTGGCAAGACTAGTTGCTGCTTTTGCAAGAAAGTCAGTCATCACAGTTAACACTTCTGAGGCTAAACTTCAGGAACATTCCACCATGCCTCCAGAGTGGGAATGAGTCTATCAAGTGGAGGAATGAAGCTATCTTTGGATTTTGCTCAGGAGTGATGGTTATAGGTTTGGAGCAAGAGGCTGACTTATGGATCAAGACTTCATCTGTTACTGAGGACATTTCTATTGTGGTAGAGGAGGAGCGGAGCCAAAAGGCAAAGCTTTTGATTTACTGATCTATCTACATTCCCATTCTCACTTGTGGTTATAGGATTTGGTTTGTAGTTGAAATAAAATATCCTGGATAAAAGTGTCTAAAATGAGGCTCAGCTTTAGAGATAAAGTGAGAAGCTCTTTCATCCAGGAGGATGTAGCAGTCGCTGCTCCCCTGTGTTAAAAAATGTCAGCTGAGATGGTTTGGGTATCTGATTAGGATACCTCCTGGTTGCCTCCCCTAGAGGTTTTCCAGGCAAGTCCCACTGGTAGACTCCAGGGCAGACACAGAGGGGTTACATTGCAGGAGGAGGGAGTGAGGGATGTTTGAGTCCTTGGATATATGGAATAAAATGGATTTATGAACTTCAAGAGTGTTAGAAGGAATTTGAGGGTTGCTTTGAATGATGCTTTTTACATCAAGCCTGTATTTGTCTTTGCATGCTTTAGAAGTAGGTCCATTTTAAAACAGGCTTTTCTAAATGTCATAATCTCCATGCAGTCTAGGGTCCACAAGTCACACTCATTTCTGAGAGACTGGAAGTATTTGGGCTATAGTCCTCTGTACTTTAGCTTTTACATGACTTAACAATTCAACCCTGGGATGGGAACAAGTTCCAGAGTTGCAGTGACATAAAAAAAATAAACAAAGCAAACAAACTTTGCAATATCATCTCAAGTTTTGTTACTTGAAGCAAACCTGTTTTATGCATTATTACAACAGCATCTATACCTTTGCTGTTGAACTGCAGACCTTCTAATTAAAGTGTGGTGGTTAAGCCTATTTTAAACCGCATTTGCCTTATGCATTGATTTAAAAAACAAACAGAAAACAGTCTGTATTTGTGTCTAGGTTTGTAGCTGGTGTGCATGTGTGTGCGCGCGCACGTGTGCAAAGCGATCTGCTGCGATTTCCTGCTTCGGGTTTCCCTTTAAAAGGGGGCAAGGCTCGTTGCTGGGAATTCACGTCATTTCGCCGTTTTACACACACATCCAGATCAATGAGAGCGAGAGCGAGAGACGCACACACACACATACAGAGAGAGAGAGGGGTGTCTCGCTCTTCCAGGAAGGGATTATTAACCAGCGACATGTGAAGGAAAAACACACACACACACGCGCGCGCACACGTAGACAAAAGAAGTTTTCACACCGACGAGCCACGCCATGGACCCAGACCGCAAACATTGAATAAAAAGGGGAAAAGAAGCGGGCTACATGAGAAAAACAACTTCTTCCCCCAGAACAAGAAGCCGAGCAGTCGGTGCGCGGCTTTCGCTGCTGCAGCTGTGCGGGTTCGTGTGAACGGAGCGGAGAAAGAAGAGAGCACGACGGAAAAGTGGAAGGAGAAGGGAGAGAAGTTGACAGGAGATAATGTCCGAATCCTCCTCCGCTGCGGTAAAGGTAACACCCCCGGCTCGTTTCCTCCACATTCGCCCGCTGCGCCGAGCTCTCTCCTCCGTACAGCCGTCGGTGGCGCTCGGCTGGAGCAGCAGTTTGTTTTGGTCATCTGTTGCTCGCGCAGCGGCTGTTCGCACGCGCTCAGCTCGCCTCCACTCGCGGAGGATGATGGGAAGAAGTCGTGACTGGTTTACCAACAGCTAAAAGTGTTCATGGCCGTGCGGGGGAAGGAAGGAGCGTGTTGGAACAAGAACGCACACATTTACGCAGAAAGATTTCAACCAAACAAAAGGTAGCTGCTCTTCTCGACTCCGTATTAGTTTAGCTTAACTTTAGCCTAGCCAGCTGACCAAAATAAACAAACCAGCCGTTAGCCGAGTGGTGACATGTGTCATCGAAGTGATAAATAGTAGTTTGTGAAAAACCAAAAGTCAGAATTTTGTTTAGTATTTCAGCTAGACCATGTAAACAAACAATGCTTGTGATGTTGCAGTCTGGACAATTCATTCATTAATCAGCAATAACAATAATCCATAGTAGTCTGAGGTGCCTTTTGTCAAGTAAAACAATAACACTTTACTGTAGTTAGCATTGTAGCAGCTACCAATAGCCTTATTTAGTATGTGCATAGCTTTATTTATTTAGCCACAGTTAGTATTTTGGCTTCTAAATTTGGCCACTTAACAATTTAACAGCCACATTTAGTAACTAAGCAGCTATATTTTTGCGACATGTAGCTTTTAACAGCTACATTTTGTAGCATTTAGATCCTCATTCCAATAAAAATCAGGTGTGGAATTTACTTTTCACTTTTCATCACATTTATTTTGTAAATTACAGTGTTTTATATCTAAAATTTTTATAATTTTCTAAATTATAATGATAAAAATGATATCGAATCTGAATGCATACAATTGCCAACTTATAAATTTTAATGTTACTTCAAAACATGAAATGATAATGTGGTCATTTTAAACGAATTATCTGGCTAAAATGCAAATTCAGACTGCTGCAGAACAGAAGTAGCTTACCTTTAATAATAATAATAATAATAATAATAATAATAATAATAATAATAATAATAATAAATAACAACATCACTAATAATAATAATTAATAATAAACAATTTGTTGAACACTTTGTTTAAAACCACTACATTTATTTGTAGATTTCAACACTTAGATATATTTTTATATGTTTAGGTTAGATTCTAAATATTCTAATTTAACTATATATTTAGAGTTGTAATATTTACAGTTATTTTCAACTATTAGATTTGATACAAAGTATTTCATTTAGACAATATTAAAAGTGTGACACAATATTACTTGTAATTTTTACTTGTATTACTTTGCAATCAACACCCCTTACAGGAGCTACTATAAAAAGGAGGAAAGGACACTGACAGATTTAAGCCACTATGGGCCATTAGACTTCCACAGGGTGCTAAACTTGTACTGCGAGGATCTTGATATTTGAGTCTTACGTCTGTTTACCATCGCTTCACTTTTATTTAGTGTGGAGAAACTTGTCAGACAAGATCTGTTTATTCCTGTGGAGTTTTGTATATTTCATTAACTTTGCTTGCAGGTTTCTTATCAGATCGGGTTCTTATTGAGACTTTTAATGATGGAAACATTTATGTCATCAGCTTCAAATATCTGAAAGTAGTGCCAAGCTGTTGAGTGACTCAAAATGAATTGTTTTGTTTATGTTGGATTCTAATGACTGAGGCTGCTGTCAGTGCAGGGCTGCTGATGAATGATCAGTATTTGACTCTGAGAAGTCCTGCCTACAGCAGTGATAGCGAGGACAGCACCACTTCACCTTCAGACCTTAGTCCGTACTGCTGCTGCTCCTCTAAAAGTGACCCAGCTGAAGAGCTGCTTGATAGCTGAATCTTGAGTGAAGGGAAGAGACAGAGAAGGGGCCGTTCTGCTGTGAAAGGAGGAAATAGGGGACTGAAAGATTACTGGTTGGCTTCCACAGGAAATTCCTGGTACACAGTCTGTTGGTATGCAGGTCTCAAAGTGGCTGGGTGGTGACAGCAAGCTGAAACTGGAGGGAAAAACAAAACAAGAAAAATTAGGTGCTTTCTTCATTTGCAGGAAAAAAAACCTGTTAAGAGAGGGACTTAAAAGTAACTTTTAGGTGTTTGTGCTCAGAGCATCTTCATGGAAGTGTTTATCATCTTTATCTCTATTAATTTGGTTTAAATTATATTATGTTAAATAACCTTTGTTGTTTTTCTGACTAAATTCGAGACATCTAGTAAAAAAGCAAAGCAATGATAGCTCAAAGGTTATGGTTATCTGACCTTTTGACATAAGTCAACTCTTAACAGTTGCATCGGTTTCTCTCAGATCCATGTTGCTCAAGAACTGCCTCACTTGTCCAAATATTTCCCTAAATAATCTAATAACATGAAACAGTGGCGGCTGGTGAATTTTTTTTGGGTGGGGCGCATTTTTTTTTTTATGTTAGTTCTTGTGAATGGTTTTTATCTTGAGAGGCGCTATAAAAACGATCGTTATTTTCTTTATTTGCAGGTCAGGTTTTCAGATGCGCTAACCACATATCACCACTAGGGAACGCCAAATTACCATTCTTATGCGTCACACAACTTGAAATCGACGGACTTTGCTGCTAAGTTAGCAACAAAGTTGTTCCAAAAACATGCTTCATATTCACCAATATATGCAAACCTCACACACACTAAACGGGAAGAGGCTCTTTTAAACGATAGAATCCACGTTTTCTACCTCAACACCACCCAATGACTGCTAAATGAAAAGCAAAACAAAGCTATTTTCATGAAGTCAAAAGCTAAATTCTGTCTTACCTTACTGGTCAAAATAATCCATATAGTAAAAAAAATCCACTTGGTTCGTAGAATCCAATGATAAAAAGATGAAACTACTAGTTTTCTCCATAGTCAGCGTTAGCAGCGGCCCCACAACAACAAAGGACGTGAACTAGCCTGTGGAGAATTTTGCGGTTCTGTCTGGGCTGGGTGAGCTGACCAATGAGCATCCTCCTCCTGATCTGAGCAGACTCCCCCGTTTGCAATCGCAACCATATGCGCCCAAAAGATCTTCTATTCCTTGTCGTTGGGGATCCAGCGCGCATGCGCCAGTTAGCCCATATTAAGTCGATGGTAAAGATTGCTGCGCCTGCGAGAGGACACGTGACAGGAAGTACGTCGACGTTTCGGCCGTGTTAAAAGTATGAACATTATTAAACTACAATTAAATGCAGATTACACACAGCACTTACAGCCCATATGGTGTATAGATCGTTTAGTTTAAATTTTATGATTTTGTGATTCCTCTCTTCTTCCTCTTCCTGTGAGACGGGTGGGGCGGCGCCCTAGCGCCCCCATGGACGAGCCGCCACTGACATGAAAGGTCTTTATAAATGAAAAGATAACTTTTGAACTCATTTTAAGGTTGGTAAAAGCAGCTCTCTTGTTTGCTTTAGAAAATGAATGACTCATTTACTACACTGTTATACAACCCTCCTGAAATGAACTCCTTTGACAAACTAGCTAGAAATGCACTGATTTAGGTCTTGAGGGCTGATAC
This sequence comes from Aphyosemion australe, assembly GCA_006937985.1. Classification (NCBI taxonomy): domain Eukaryota; kingdom Metazoa; phylum Chordata; class Actinopteri; order Cyprinodontiformes; family Nothobranchiidae; genus Aphyosemion; species Aphyosemion australe. The sequence continues at coordinate 221,822 of SSNS01000026.1, forward strand.
TGATGTCCAATTTTTGTTCAGCTCTGACCTGCTGATATTGATTTTGGTTGATTCAGATTTTTCTCAAACAATTTAATTACCAGATTACATTTTATATCTGTTCATTTATTATTGTTTATTTTTTGTTTTTAAGCAACAATAAAATAATATAGCTACTAGCAGGAATTGGTGCCTAGTTATGGTCATAGACAGAAGAGTGGGAAACGTTTTTTTATTGCTATTTGGCAACAGTGAGCTTACAAAAGAAAAACATCAGATTCTGAGATTTCAAATTGCTGATTTCAATTTTCAGACAATTTTCTGGGTGCAACTCTAAAATGAATAACAATTTTACATTTTAAACAGCAGAACTAAAACTTGAGTGGAAAATCTGCTATTTCTATGCTTTTTGAAATATCAGGGCCATATCAAGATAAGTGGATCAATCCTAATTGGCAGATTTTGGACATTTTAGACAATAATTAATTACCTGTAACTATTTTAATTCTTTGGTGCATAGTCAAGACAGTGATGGTTTCTTGTGTCTGTGTGATTGTTTAGGATATACTTATACATACATCACCACATAAGAACCTGGAGAATCTACAACTCCTGTTATTGAAAATTGAAACTAACACATTATATTTTTGGGACTATAGTTTTTGATGAAGTTCTGGCAAATCCCTCACACACAATAATGGTGTTTAAAAGCATCAACATGATTGAAAATTAATATTTTAACTTGTAGCAACAAGGTATGAACTAAGTTAATTAACAAGAGTCGCCACTTGAAAAATCTTGTTTTGTTTTTTTTTCATCTGGAAATTGCCCAATTTGTTTACATGGAGGGGGCGGAAAGGGGCTTTAAACTGTTTAAAACTGATATTACATGTTAGGAATGTGTAACGGATCAAATGATTGATCTTTCTTTTTTGTTTCTGTCTCATTGATTGAAACTTGGCACCCTGCATAGCAACACGTGTGTTAAAGCATGTTGGTATATTATAGTCTGTATATTGAAGTCTGGGTGTAGAGGTCGCTATGGGTGCTCATGAGGTGAGGAGAGACGGCGCGGTGGCTGTTTGGGTTCAGGGTCGGTGCATCGTGCAGCTTTGTGAGCCATGCTTTGTGTCTCTGTCTATTCATAGCCGGAGAGGAGCTCTTTCAGTCCTTTTGCGAACCCGCTGCCAAACTCCACTTCCTCCCCCATCCATGCTCCCGCGGCGAGGCCAGCCAGCAGAATGGAGGACGAGCCTGCCAGGCAGCCTGCGCACCTGCGTGAGTCACACACACTCTTAACAAACACACAAATGACCACTGACTGCAACACACATTGATCACTGGGTCAACTGAACAGCACAGAGTTTTCTCTTTTAAATGTTTTCCCAAGTGATTTCCAACATCTGGTGGTTTTGGTCATCCTGTTAATCAGGTTTTTAGCTCATCCCAAAATATAACACGTCAGGGAAGTTGTATAAAATGTACCGTTGCACCATCAGATTTTAGAAAAGCAAACAACTAGCGTTATCAGAGCGAGAACACAGATAAATACAAATGTTAGATGACTTTGGTAGTCCAAACCCATGCAGTTCAGACAGCAGCCCATCATTATCAGTACCTGGACTTCTTAGCTGAGAGGTGTTGAAGCTGATCTGGGGTCAGACCTTCAACTGAACCAGAATGGCTAGATCATGGGACCAGGAACAGTCAGGTCCAAATGATATGGAGCAGAGAAGGTATCAGGGCAGGGGATGGCTAAGGAGGACGGTATGGAAGAGAGGTAGAGAAGACGAGGCTGCAGAGGAGGCAAAGAAATGGGGTAAGAGAGGGTTTGTTTGGGTGTAAGAATACTCACGTTCATCTTCTTTCCTGCATGTTTTATTTCTGATCAGATGTTTATTTTCTTATAGGCAAGGCAGCTTTATTTGTAAAGCACATTTCACATGGAAGCATTTCAATGTTATATACTGTCTTTGATCGTTGTCACCAGCAAAAATGAGTCTAGTCACTTTTTCTGGAATAGATTGAGCTGGTGGAAAGACAGAGGCAGTGAAATGTCCTCTGCTATGGAATAACATTGTGTCTGAGCAACTCATAGGATTACATACAACATATGATTTTTGAAGTGAAGAGTGTCTGTAGGTCTGTTGTGGTTTCTGGGTCTTTCAGGTTGTGGTGATGCTGTTTTTGCTTTCTGTCCGTGTCGTGTCCAGCAGTAAAGCCATCACAATTTATGTCTGAGTGCAGAAAACAAGCCTTACAGTTTCTAACTTCAGGCAGTGTCATAAACCATCACGATAAACCAACCAAAGAGCATACTGCTGATTTAATATTCATGCCCCAGCCAAGTGGGCGATAGGGCTTTATTATTTGGTTGTTTGGCCATTAATCAGGGCTCCTTGGTCATTGTGAGCCCCAACAAAGTTTCATCTGCAATATGGAGGCTCAAAGAACAGTTTCCAACTGTGAAGAAAAGAAAACTAATTCTAGGACAGCTTAAAAAAGAACACATTCAACATTTAAAGGCCTTTTAAATTCTGTCTGGTCGAGGGTGGGCTTGTCAAAACACAAAATCCCAACTGGCTTAATGCTGTATGCATAATGTTTTCTTCCAGCAGTCTATGATTAGCCTGTTTATTCGTTACACAGGTGCTGAACAGGATGAGTTATTGAATATGTCACTGAGGACAAACATAACAACTAATATAAAGGAATAAAAATAACACATTTAGAGAGCTGGGAAAATAAAACAGTAATTATATTGTTTGTTATAGTTTCAGTTTGTCGAGTACTCTGCACATTTTCATCATATTTTAAAAAAATTGTATATGTGATCATTAATGTTCTAGATGTCTTCACAGTGACCATGATGCCGTTTACTCCTTTAATAGGCTAAGAAGTGGAATTTGAGTTAAGGGCAGACCATTCTTTGTCTTACGCACGCACGCACGCACGCGCGCTCACGCACACACACACACATGCACATGTATGTGCACATACGCACAAAAAAACCATCAGACTTTTTGTTTTAGATTTCCGTTTTTCTGCTCTGGTTCTTTGTTGTTGTTTTAGTTTACATCTTCACTTTTAAAGTTACCCAGTGGTCTTTTTAATGCATTGTTGCACTTTCTTTATTTTAGTTGAAGGCATCTTTTTGCTTCTTCACATGCAATATATTCAAATGACTAAATTCTCTGCTGCTCTTGATCTCATGAGCTCGTGATTGCAATTTTTGACCAGCAAAGTATTTAAATGCTATATTTTTCTTATAAGTAATTTTAAAATGTGTTCAAAGAGAGAAATCACATGTGTAAAGAAAAAAAAAACAACCTTTAGATGTTCTTTGCACTTATTGCATCAGCTTGAACTCTGGTAATTTCAAACTGGTGTTAGCGTTTAGAATGGAAGGGGATCCTTGTTTTTGGTTGGAGTCATCTGGCTCTTCGGTTTTATTAAGTCTTCGTTCAGACCAATAAAAAGCAAGTCAAGCTTTCCTTCCTGGATTCAACTTTTTTCTTCAGCCTACAAAAAAAGAGAGAAGTGACTACAAATAGATGAAATAGGTGAAAGTGTTCCCATCACATCACTGTAGGACTGATGTTAAGTTGCGTCTACATTTGTCTCTTACCCAATCAAAGAGGAGGCGAGGCTGGAGCTTTGCCAAGAGACGGTCTAAAAGTTCAAAGAGTAACCCAGAGCACCTGTCAATGTTTAACCAGTTTATTTTTTTCCTTCCTCCTAAGTGTGAAGTTCAGGGCTTTTGGTGGAGCGTTGGTCTTGGCAGCTGCACTGGCTGAAGGGGATAAGATGAACAGGAAACTCCCTCAGAACACTTCCTCTTTAGCATTGTTGTAGAAAAAGGAAGAATGCTCAACAAGTCCGTGTTGAGTTTCCTGCCGAGCAAACTGATGGGTCAGTTCACATCCGCAGATATGTGGAAGTCCCGCTTTGGTTTTAATCATGTCAGATTGTCTCGTACACATGTGCAGGTCAGGGAAATGGCCCTCGTTTTTTGTTATTGTCATTGTTTAATTTGAGGAGATCCCTTTGTTCTCTCCCAGACGGAAAGCAACTTGTCTCTGTCACAGCTCAGACGGTCCAGAAGCTCCTCAGATTTTCCTTTCTGCAGCTCTTTGTCTAAACAAGAAACACGGGAAAACAAGCTGCCCAACAACCCCATACTCAAAAAAAGAGATTTGTCCTGACAGAAGGGGTGGTGGTGATGGTGGAGGGAAAGCTGAAGAACAAGAAGATGAAGGGGAGGAGGAGGAGAGGGGTGAAAAAGGCAGAAAAAAGAATGAGGGAGGAAATTGCAGTGTGGGCAGAAATCCGCCTTCTCCATTTCCTGGGGAGGAAGTGGATTAGATCGGGGAGAGTTGCAGCCTGCTCCTCAACAGCAGACTCAGTTTTTAACCCTCACAGTTGCCGGAAACATGGTGCAAGCCCATCACAGTGCATTTGGAATAAATTCTTCTTTTCTGATGACTGTTAAAAGCGTTTGAATGAATAACTTCTTTATTCATCACTTTTCCTATGAAAATAACAGTGAGATGTGTTTTCATATTTATTGGGGAACAGTTTTCAATGATTAATCTCACATCTTAATCTGCCACCAATTACTGTAATGGCTTTGTTGAAATGTTTCCTTTTATGTTATGGGAGATATTTTGAATAGAAATGTACTTCACTTGTGTTTTTATGTAGAAGGTAAAAATAATTCTGTATAGCTTCCCGAACAGCCTCATTTTGGAGAAATGGTTTACATCCACTGGGATTGATAAGCTAATGGTTAGTCCAAACGCAGACAAAAGCAAAGTGCATTGCTAATATGGCTCCAACCTTCAAAATTTCATAATGGTTTACATATAATTGATTTTATGAACCTTTACACTACCATTTAATTTGCATGATGTGTTCTTTTACATTATAATCCCTAGTTTTTTACCATGAACATATAAGGGCCCAACGATGGTTTGAGCCCTTCGCCGATTGTTGTTTTTAGGGTTAGGTGACAAACACTTTTGTCAAAACACTCTGAAATTCAAACTAATGTCCAACTCACTGAAGCCTCATATCATTGACAGAATAAGGCCATCTAAAAAAAAATCAATTTTTTTTCATTCACAAGGGTTCAATTAATATCCTCCAATAAAATAGACCTCAATATGTCTTGTGTCCACAATCCAACATAAAAGGCTGAAAACAAACAAAACGTCTGCAGATATGTCTATTTCCCATCATAACCGCCAATAAAATCCTCATATTGGCTTCAAACTTGTGACTGACATCATACCTTATCCTTCAGGTGAAGGGCTACCCCCTCTGATGAGTGATGTCCCCCATTATCATGTGGGTAGCTCAAACCAATTTTGGCACAGTATGTTGTTGATTGACACATCAAATAGCTAAAAAACTTGAGAAAACAATCTCAAGTGTGAGGAACCTTGATGTCCTGCTTCGGCATGCTGAGTAAGAACGATTTTGATTGGTGGAGTGCTCTGAATGGTTTGTGTCAGCCACACCAAACGCTGCAAACTCACCTGTGCTAATATAACGCCCGTCGTTATTTTATGAACTGACAAATATTTCTTGGGAAAATTTTATATATTGCCCAATCTTGGTTCAGACAAGTGAGGATCCACCAGGTGGGTGGTTCTAAATTATTACAGTAATGGGTTTTTAATTCTGGACGTTCAATGCAAAAAGATGGAACGATGTCCTGGCTTTAAAAAACCGTAGGCACGTTTTTCCAGTCCAGACAGTTGATTCGAGTAGTTGCTCTGTAATAAATGAATCTAGCTATAGCTGCATATTAGGTGCTTTAAAACTATGATCGTGTGCAGGTGAGTAGGTGGGACATCTTGAGTTCTCAACATGGCACCTTTTCAAAATGGGATTTCACGGGTTATAAAGTAACATTTGCTTGGGAAATTTTGGATATTGGAGCTGTTTTATGTAAACAACAATATTCTTTGGTTTTTGGTCACATTTAGACTAGCCGTTAGCTCATCAGTCCTGAAGAATTTTTTCAGAGTTCATTTTAAGAAATGTAAGTTAGATACAAAGAAAGTGGTAAGAAAGAAGGTATTTATTTCTATTACAAAGAAATGCACTTCAAAATGGCCAAAATATTTTTGAAGAGGTGAAAACATGGCAGAAATGTGAATTTTTTTTCCTCTTATGTAGCCATCCAGCATTGGGTAGATGGAACTCGAGGCAGATGCTTTTTATGCAATAGGTGCATTAGTGTCATTATTTCAGTAAGTGGTTGAAAAAGCGTGCCGTGACAAAAGCTTATATGCTTGGATTCATTCTGAAGAAAGAGCAATTTAAAGAAACTGAGCAATTATTTACTTTTGTTTGCTCAAACGTGGTTGTAATAAACTCCATTCATCAAAGGAATCGTGCTGTCCTAGTCTGCCTTAAGGTGGAGATTATAGTGACTTTAGGAGCACTTTCAGCCATCCGTGTCATTTTGTTTTGTTAAGCTTTTTGTGTGAAAAGGTGAGTCAGCTTCTAAACGACTTCACTGACACAACGAAGAATTGAAGACATTGATTAGTTGTGGTAACCCAGGCTCGTCGGCTAACACTGAATGCTCTGGGTAAGCCAAAGGTGGGCTGGGAAATTGATTTAAACATCTTCATCACGAGGCGATCATCTCTGTTCACAATATGCAAAAGAGCGGTGGCTGTCACAATAGACATCTTCCTGGAGATGTCCATGGAAACTAGACTGTCTGGTTTCCTTGGTGTGTGAGTGAGTGTGTGCGTGCGTGTGTGTGTGCGTGCACTCACAGCTGGGTTTGCACTATGCATGCTTGTATGAGTGGGTGGATGAGTGTGAGAGAATTGTGTGTTTTTGTGTGAAGCTTGCCAGAGGTAGTGTAGGTTTACTGTATGTGTGCAGCCTCCTCCTTCCTGATATTCCTTGCCTTTTTCTTTTCTTTATTTTGACGTAAAGGGGTGGGGGTAGGTGGAGTGAGGGGGTGGGTGTTAAAAAATGTTTTTTTTTTTTTTGTTTTTTTTCTGTGATGTGTTTGGTCACTGAGGGGAAATTTCCGGCCCCTGGAAGTAGCTCTGTCCTCAGGAATTTCCTGAGTGGGCAGACGGTGCTTCCTGTATAATTGTTGTTTTGTGCGTGCATGTATGTGTGTGTGTGTGTGTGTGTGTGTGTGTGTATGTTTTACTCTCTCTTCTTCTTCCCTGAAAGGGAAACTGTTCTTGCATGCCAGTGAGTAAGCGGAGTGCAGCCCCCTTCTCTTCCTGTTGGTGACACACTCCACATGGTGCTTCTAACGTGGGGGTGATGGGGTTGCTGTTCACAAAACATCATAAGATGCATGCACACACACAGTCACACACAGATTGTTGATGTGGTGATTTCAGGGTCTTACAGAAAGCGCAACGGAGTCTGCAGTAACTGGAAATGCTCTTCCTCCTGCTCCTAAATATCCGTTTAGTGAGATTTTTTCCATGTGCTTCACAAACATTTATGATCCGGTGGCTCCTTCCTGTCACACAGGAAGTGATGTGTTTATCTAGGGATTGGGAAAAAGAAGAAATACTGATCCCACTTTGGAAATCGCAGTCTTCAAAGAATGTGAGATATTTAAAGAAACATAACTGTCAAAACTTGCTGGATCTGATTTGTTGTAATTTGACTACATCAAACTGGAATCTTGTTTTCTCACACTACAGTCTGGATTTGAGTTTTTGTTGGACTTGCTCCACCTGAGATCCAAAGGGATATCTGTCCAGATTTGCATCTTCAGCAGACATTAAATAGGCATGCCCATGCTGGCGTGAATGCAAATCATACAATTGTGAGGTTGTAGAAAACACTGCAGAGGAGCTGGAGCAGCAGTAAAATGTTAGACCAGGGATGACTTTTACTTCGGAGGTTAATGAGTGGGAACTCTTAAAAGAAACAAGACATCTTGTATAAAGTTGACAAATGAGGGGAAAAAGTGAGAACATTTGAGGTATTTTAGTTCCTTTCTAGACAGAAAGGCTGGATCAAAGTTAAATTGCAGCACCATTGTTTGCTGTAAATCCAAATTTCGATTTGGAGTTTGAAACTAAGGTTGTGCAATTGGATGAATTATTCAACCATCGGCGATAGGCCAAGTTCACTAATGCATAAAGTAGCCAATGAAATTAGGAAAACAATGAAATCTCAGGTGGAACCATTGTTGCCTGCTTCCGCAAACTGCGATATATTGCCCATCATCATTTTTGGGACTGACGAATATCACCTGGAAAATTTTAAATATCGCCCTTGAAGATGAAAGTTACTGGACATAACTCTTGCTTTAATGGAAGGAGATAATACATGTTTACCCAAAGGAAGTTCACAACTTAGAATAGAATTTGTTCAGGAAGGTAGGGCTTGGTAATATAATAAAGTATACCAGAATAGCCACCATGCAACAGTGAATTGACAGGTTTAGTAACTTTTTGTATAAAGAGGGTAATTCATTTAAACTCTTCTTCTGCTGCCAATCCTCCAGCTGATTATTTTTCTCTATAGCAAGGCCTACAGTTAAGAATGACTGCAGGAAGAGAAATGCATTTCAATGTTAGAGAAACTGCATTATTTACCACACATCTAGTTACATTTCTAATGTGTTTCTTCTTTAGAGATTTTTTAACCTGGAGACATAAGTGGATTTTAAGTGTATATGTATTTTAACCCTAAAACAGTTGAACATGATTTTACTGCCATGGTGGAAATGACGGGACACAATAAACTAGCATCAGGATTTTTTTCATTTTTCAAGCCATGTATTCAAACGACTTCAGAAATTGACTGTCATAGTAAGATATTTACGTTTTCTTTCAAAGAGGTACATTGATTTCCCTTTTTCAATCAAAAAGTAAAAAAGTGTTCAAATTTAAAGTCATAAGGATGTATGCCTTTGATGGCAGTATACTGGTGAGCATGCAGGAAAGACTATGAACAGCACATCTTAAGTTATCATTGCAAATGCAGACTTCAGTAAGAATTTTTCCCCCAACAAAACCAACTTTCCACTTCATCTATTTCATGTTAGACCTGTCTCACATGACAGTGTTCCCACTTGTATAGTACACTTTCAAATTAACATGGACAACAAAATGCATAAATATTTACTAGTAGCTTACATCAGGGAAGACTGCTTACAGGTGAAACTTGAATAATTAGAATATGGTGTAAAAGTTCATTTATTTCAGTAATTCAACTTAAAATGTGAAACTATGAGATTCTCATAAGAGACTCATTCCATGCAAAGTCAGATATTTTAAGCCTTTATTTGTTCTAATTGTGATGATTATGGCTTACAGCTGATGAAAACCCCACATTCAAAATCTCAGACAAATATTGTGAAAAGGTTCAATATTCTAGACTCAAAGTGTCACACTTTAATCAGCTAATGAATCCAAAACACATGCAAAGGGTTCCTGAGCCTTTAGATGGTCTCTCAGTCTAAGCTGAATTACTGACATAAATTAACTTTTGCACCATATTCTTATTTTTTGAGTTTCACATTTTCACTGCCAAACAATACCTTGTATCTAACAGTTAGGTGATACAAGAAGCTGCTAGGGTAATCGTTAACAAATTACTGTCTCAACACACTTTTTAACCCTTTTTATAAACGGAGAAAAAAATCTTTAGCAAAAGTTCTTATGTTCATTTTTTCGACCTCCACCGTTTTCATGTTGTGTTATATAATCTACTAAAGCTTTGTTCAGCTGCTAACTATCTGTTACCTGGTACCCAACCCTCCACACAACAGAATAAATAAACCTAAACATAGTGATGCAACCATCATACTTTCCTGGTTGAGTGCTGTAGTGTTTCCTGGTAAAGTAGTTTAGGCTAATTAGGAATTTTTCCTGGTCAACAATTAATGTGACAGTAAAGCATTATGCTTTTCTTCTACTGCTGTCTAGGGGTTTATTAATAATTCATACTTTACAGGAAATGCAAACCAGTTCACCAGATGAACCAGTAGCCCAGCACCAACGTGACATACGGGAACTCTCAGTGAAGGTCACATGATATTAATACAACATCCTACGGGGAAGGAGAGCTACCTGGAAATAGGTTAGCATTTGCTGAATGTTATGTTTTAGGGAATTACAACAATGTGATTATAGTAGACCAAACTCTAATACAATGACACATTTTCAATTTTTTCTACAGAAGACGTTCCATTTGAGCAAACCAATATGTTGTATAAATGCACTGTAAACAGTGCATGGACTAATCAGGTGTTGCTTTATTTCTAAAGAAGTGCAGGTCATTTATCATTAAAGAATTGAAAACACTGTCCAATCTAAACATATATTTATGTATAAACTACATTTAGGATTAGTTAACATTTTTCAATACATTTTGCTTAATTAGTACATGCATTTACATTTACTACTTTTTATATGAACATGACAAACTTTCAATAATTAGATTATGAAATATGTTTATTAAACTTCATTTAATTCCACCTTAAAAATAAAAATATTTGAAGAGAGAAACTCTTGCACTTTATTATAAAAATATGAAATATTGTGACGAACCTACATTCTTCAAAATTCTTTCTTTCTGTGCTCAAGCTGCACAGTTTGTGTTTAAGCATCCTGAACTAAACCAGGTGTGGAAATTTGACAATAAAAGTTCGTCTGATTGGACAAAAATGTATTTGTAGTAGCTGTCCGGTGCAGTACTGAGAAATGTTGATGTTGCACTGATGATATTTTTTAAATTTTCTGTGCATTCCCAATTAACTAGTTTTAAAGATTTGTGTTGCCTTTGTTTATATGCAAAGCTGTCCCTTTATTAGCTAAAGTGCTGCTCTGACACAATACAAACTGCATTTAGCAAAATGTTTGCTCAACTTCAGGTAAAAATGTATGAAAGGATCACTTGTTACTCTGTTTTCCCTCTCTTTACCTGGATGGCAGAAACGTGGTATCAAATGGCGTGTGTGTGTAAGTGTGTTGGCTCCAGGCAAGCTTTGTTTAGCAAATGTCTTTGAAGTTTCTCCGTTTAGAAAAAAAAATGAAGCGGAAAGGAAAATAAAATGGCTCCTGAACAAAAGGAAGAGTGGCAGTTGACGCTGAATTCAGGAACTAACCTACAAGAGCTGGCTTGCTCCCCGCTCTCAGCAGCTAACTATCAAAAACAGGTCGTTCTACTTCCTGGCCATAAAAGTTGAGTGTGATTGATGAGCTGTTTTATGTTTGTTTTGACTGGATGAAGTCCAGTTTTGCCGGACGGGGAACAAGCACGTGCTTGCTGTTGGAGGAAGTGGAGGATGTGTGGGGGTGGTGAGGTGGGTTCTTTTGATTGAAAAGTAAAAGTGTGTGTATGTGTGTGTGTAGGTGGAGTTCCCCTGCTGCACACACCTGACGAGGAATCAATGTGCAAAAAGGCTCACAAAATGAGGGGAGATGAATAGCGCGTGAGCCCTTAGTGAGGAAATGTGTAACTCAGGCTTACTTGCTACTGACTCAGGGTGTCAGAAGGTCAAAATGAACCCTCCTCCTCTTTCCTCCTTCCTCCTCCTCTGTCTGGAGAAAGAAAACCTTTTCTCAACCGAGATAGCAAGACCAATATCCGCCTACTTCTGCTCTGACAGAAAAGATAAATATTTAAGGAAGAATTGAATGACTAAGGAACTTTTTTCTTGTTTTGTTATAGTTCATGTAGGTTGAGATAAGCTGAATTTCTGTCATCAGATTTAATAAATTTAGACTGAAATGTCAGAAGTTTCACATCCCATTATGACTCACAATGTGACAGATGTGCAATTGTTTCAGTTTTCTGGAGAGAAATTAATCAGAAAATATATACTAAGCTTTTGAATAGAACACAATCAGTGACTGGTTAGATAAGATTTTGTGATTTTTGGTGAGTCTGGAGATTCCATGAAGCAAACTTTGGCCCTTGAGTTTTGTTCAGGTCGTAAAAATTACATTATTCATGCGTTCCATTCTGCTTTAGTATCTGTTTCCATTGAGGCTACTCCACATGTGGTGAATCAATAATTACTTGTATGTTTGGGAAACCATCTTAAAGTTTTCCTTATCAATCATGAATGTGTCCTCTATGGTATTTTACATCAAGTCGTTTTGCATTGTAATTTCAAGACAGGACAACCACTCAAAATTGAAAAATTTGGATGGATCTTGACTTGGGCGTGGTCCCGGTTTCAAGTTTTTTTTCCATCATAACATTCCACCTGTTTAAAAATGTCTTCAGCATGACACAAAAACTGGCATAGCAGGAAAGTGGAACCATGTACGTTGTTTGAGCTTTTGCAGTAGCAGTATTTTCCAGAGCATGCTGGGAACAAGTCTGTATTAAGAACAAGTATTTTTTTGCTACTTGAGTTGTGTGGAGAAGGTGGGTAAACGTATATCAACAAGGGAGCTCGTACTGACGTAACACCGTATGCACGTATTATTTTTGTTGCAGCAGTAGCTCAGGAGGTAGAGCGGGTTGTCCAGTAATTGGAAGGTTGTAGGTTCGATCCCGGTTCCCACCAGAGAATGCTGCTGTTGTGTCCTTGGGAAAGACACTTAACCCACCTTTCCTGCTGGTGGTGGTCGGAGGGACCAGTGGCGTTTGTGCTCGGCAGTCTCGTTTCCATCAGTGCGCCCCAGGGCAGCTGTAGCTACATTGTAGCTCATCACCACCAGTGTGTGAATGGGTGGAGGACTAATTTTGTAAAGTGCCTTAGGGGGTTGTAGAACCCTAAGAAGGTGCTATACAAATACATGCCACTTACCTGCGGACCAGCTATGTGCATACCTGCTTATCAGCCATAATTACGTTGTTAAATGCACATTTTTATATACATTTCCATTCCCATTCATCTATATGTAATCATTTAGATAAGGTAAAAAATTTTGCCATTATTTTCAAACCTTATTGAATGTAAAAAGTTGATGTTTAAAAATCAACCACATCAGTGGAAAGAGTTGTATTTTTGTTGAGGCATTTCAAAACAAGGTCAAGAAGTTTTTAAATTGTCATGCTGCAAAACCGTGAAAACACGGGATTTTTTTAATCAAGGTTGTTTTACTGTTAAGATGGTGAGGAAAGGAACACTGATGCTTTCCAGTCAAAGTTCACTTTCTTTGGTTAGAAAGTAACTCATTCCTGAGTTTACTTTCATTGCACATAAAATAAATTATAAACTAAATCCATTATGTCCAAAATAAAGTCCAGTTGAATGTCAGAGTGATTGAAGACTGCAGAGTTCCAGCTGTTATTTGTGATTTTTGTTCTAATTAGCAACTTAGATGAAGATTCTTGAGTTAGCTTGCAAACAAAGGAACTTAATCAGCGATAAATTAGTTATCAACTCAAGAACAAAACTAATCTTTGTTGAGCGGTGGCACACTTCTGGGGCGGGATGATGAAAGGACGTTCAAATTTAGACTTGTGTTTAAAATCAACATTTTTTCTGAAGTTTTACTTATTATGGGATGTGACTTGAGTCCTGGTGAGACGTGGAGTAGAACTGTGATTTTGGACGGACCTCATTACCTCGTCCGACTGAGGGGGAAGTTGACGGCTTCTGTACCGAAACAAGATACCAGTGATCTCATCCTCCTCTTCCCTCCATTCATCCCGAGCGCATATGAGTTGCCGTGGCAACCTAAGCGCTCTGTGTGTATGTGTGTTAGCGAGCATTAGCGGGGGCCCGAGAAACCACAGAGTGAAAATTATGTGTCATCAGAGAGGATTAGGAGCCCACGGTTTAGTCGAGGGTTGGGGATCCTGCTGCTGTCGTGCTCGAGGTTTTTTTTTTCTTCCCCCCTCCAGAGTAAACACACACATGCTGAGAGACCCACACACTTATATGCATACAGTTTCATGAACACTGTTAACCTGAGATGCACTCAGCAGGGATCCTGATGAAAAGGAAGACTTGAAATTGATTTTTCTCCTTGTAACATGCAACAGATCTGTTTGAGAGATAGCAACAGCAAAACAAATGGGACACGTTTAGCAGCTCTAAAAACGGCGTGGATGTGCTAAAGCAGCAGGGTCTTTTCTCTGATGTTTAACCTCTGAGAAGGGCTGCACGATGTTAGGAAAACCTGTGATGTGCGATAACAGTGACTAATATTGACGATTTGACTGGCAATAAATACTTAAATCTGCAGTGTTTGTCTTCAATCTCTGTAAATACATACTTTAGACTACCACTCCATCCTCTATCATTACTATTAATACAGTAACAAAATGAAATAAAATAATGCAAGTTTACATTATAAAATTAGCATTATCTGTTTAAATATTTTTTAAAAGATAATCATTTAAATATGTTGGATCTATTTAAAACAATAGGACAACGCTGTAGAGCATTTAGAGCTAAACAGATACGTTTACTCCCAGATCCATTAATACACTTACTGACTGCGCTGTGCACTCAGACCCAGCTGTTTAGTTCGGTGGCTCTCGGCTCATTGAATTCATTGGCATCATAGCCTTAGCTAAATAACGTGCAAGGTCATCTGTTTTACTGCTTTGATGGTTTCTCATAAGGTGCCGGCCGTAATGTGTAATTGTGAGGCCGTAAAAATAGCATAGCTTACCTCTCGAGCAGAAAACCGCCAACAGCGTCGTCTGTGGGTAGCCGAACTGGACAGCGTTTGCCTCTTTCTGGTTTCCGTGAGAGCGCGGGGGTGCACGGAGTGCGCATGCACAGGAAGTGAAATCTGACCCAGGATTGGCTTCACCAGAAATTGACAGTTATGTGGACCAATGGTTTAGATGATCCACCCAGAAGAAAAAGATCGTATGCTTCACCTTTTAACGTCAGAAACGTTGGGTTTGCTAATGCTAGCGTTCTGGACCTCTGTATATAGATCTTTATTGTTCCGTTGGAGGTGACCATGGAGATTTGTCGTGTTTCCTCTGGACGTTGCCACAAGTGTTCGGCATGTCTTGCAAAGTACCCGTGTCTGTTGAACATCGTCTCTCTTGTAACCAAAATATCTCCCAATAAAAGACGCGGTTTGTTGTTCTAAACATGAGTTCTTTTTCGCTGACATTTTCCGCACACGTCTTTCTTTCAGCCATTGCATCGCTCTCTAATCTAACTCAGATGTTTTTTTGTTAGCCATCTAAATGAAGTGCCATCTGCCAAGGGGGCGGGCATCTAATATATAAGAATCCACCCGATTGGCCAAATGCGTGAAGAGCTCTATTTGATTGGTCAAAAACGTCATGCTTTCGTGTGATTGACTAAATGCATTGTGTAGCAAACATTTGAGCTGACCATTCACAGCTGTGTTTACTGTTCTTTGTAATCTGCCTATCGTGCATGGTGATATCGCTGATAAGTTTTCTGTTTCAATGTTTTTAGATCTTTCTGTCAGATGTTTCTATGGTTACCAAAGTAGAATTACAAGCATTGATGTTGATGCAAACACTCAATATTTGCAGTGTTGGTTCTTCTTCTGGACCTCTGCAGTTCACCCTGAACAGGAAGGGAATTCATTTATTCTTTTGTTGTTCCCATTTTATAAACGCTGTTTCCCTTATTTATCTCTTCATAACTACATTCTGAGTGATTGTTTGACTTTGTGCAATTTTCTCTTTATATTATAATTTTACTAATACATCTATTATCCATCAGCTGTGTTACCATCTAGTTTATGTCCTAATATAAAACACAAACGGACACACAGGAAGGACTGGGCATGATGTCCGGCTTTGGGAACTTTCCCGTTTGCCTCTTCCTCCTTTTACTTTTTTGTTTCTTCTATTAGCCGTTTCCCCCTATTGGCCTTCCGTTATTGTCTTGACACAGCTTCCGCTGGACGTCTCCCCTCGCTTTCCTTTCTGCTTCCTTCCATCCAGCTTTCTGCTCTGTCTCGCTGCTGTCGGTTAATAACTTCTCTGCATTGCTCTCTAACCTACGGGAAGTTTCCTGTACTGAAACGGAGCCCGTGCTGGATTGCTTCCAGCCAAACTGCATCATGGGACACGTTTCTTCTTCCTCCTCCTCCTCCTGCTCGCCTTGCTGCTTCCTCCTTTGGGCTCTGTGCAGATGGCTGAGGCCGGTAGACCGGATCTCGGAGGAGTTTTGGCGGAGCAGAACATCTCTCCAGCCCTGGAATGAGCATACTGCAGCCCTGACCTCTCGACCCAGTCTTCACTTGTGCCCGCCCCGGCCTAGCCTTTCTCACAACTCCGCCACAGGAGACAAAAAGTCCAGCTGGAGCATGTAGTGCAGATGGCAGCTTGATTCAATATTAATAAGTCTGTGATGCAATCAGTCAATAGTGTTCCAGTGGATTTGATCCCATTTTAGTCTGGTTGAGTTTACAGAAAGCTGAAAATGTGACACATTTTGGCATTGACATATGCATTTATATACAGAGCTGAGTGAAGGTATTTATTTAGCAGATTTCTACAGTGTTTCTTTTATTCTTATTTAAATGTTTCAGATCAAATTTGAGAATCAGACATAGATTAAATATAAATGATGATTTAATTTATGAAAGGAACCAAGTGATCCAAACCAGTTTGACCCCGTAATAACCCTAACATTGTTATTTATTAGTTCAGGTCCACCTTACGTACCCAGTCCTGATCTGTAAAATTAAGAAATCACTTCAGAAAAACCTGTCTGATAACCTAAAGTAGCTAAAAGATCTCAAAAAGCAACACATCATCCCCGTTCAAAGTGAACTTAGAAAACCCAAGATTTCCAGGCCTATTGCCGAACTCCTACCACTGTCTGAATAGAGGGGAAGGGAAGGAACGGGAACTTGACAATCTAGACAAGGTTTCATTTTTCATCGATTGCACTCTGAAAACTTCCTCTGTTTGATGTGCGGGGGGTGGGGGGAACACAAAGTGTGGAGGAGATGGGGGAGAGCCAAACAGAGCACAAGGTTCTTATTACTCGTGTGACAAGTGACATTGGCGGCCAAAGATAACAGCTGTCTGCCTCCCAGAGGACCTGTTTCAGGCTGGCTGATAAGTCTGATGCGGGCGGCGAGGAGCTGAGCTCCGTGTGGGCGTCATGGATGTTCTGATCACAGAGACACACGGTTACAAGTTTGGTTTTGTGTAAGCATGTGAAAGCGAGATGAGGAAAATGGAAAGAAAGAGAGGTGATACTGAGTCATACTGTAAATCATCAGGTTCCAGCAACAGCACAGAATGATGTGATGAGGTGGAAGTGTCAGCGTGGACCGGCATAAATATGGGTCCGATTATCTGCCATGGTGGGTAGAATCAGTAATATTCTAACCAGAAAGATCTTTGTTGCTAAAACAAACTCATAGTTTTAGTTCAAAGTTTAAAGACACCAGAATGTAAAATGTTTTATTTTTATCTGAAAAAGATAAAACTCAAAAATAAGTGAAATCAAGTTTCATGAGGAACACAGTCTAGTGTTTTCAGACTGTGAACAAATTTAGATTGCTTGAGGGAAACATGGTTTTTACATGTATGTAACATACGTCTCGTGTTAATCAGTGATTTCTACGTGGTCCTTTTATAAGGCTTTTAAAAAGGCTTAGTGCCTAGTTACGTTACATGTTATTGTCATGGACGTACTGTTAGAAAGGGTTTCCTACAGGAAGAATATTTTATTCTTCTTCCTTTTTCACTCTTCAGTACTTGGGATGATTTTCTTCCACTAGAATCAGTTGTGTACATTTCAGGATTTTCTGTAATCTGCTCTCTGTTCCTAGTGGGCTGTTCATGTTTAAGTCACTGTTTCTGATGTTTTACACGTTTGTTTCCACGGTGATGAACGTACATAACAGTTTGAAGGAGGGGAATAAAATCAAACCAATCCTCAGAGCAGGACATAAAAATCTATTTTCCGTTGTGTCTCTTCTACAGTTTTTACCTTTTCCATTTGTCTGATTCATTCTAGATTCTCCTCCCAAACCTATCATCCTCTAATCTTTTATTCTAACCTCCTCTCTGACTCCGTCTCCTCCTTCATCTTTTTTTCCTTTATCTCCGCTGCCGTTCCCGTAATCACTCCCTCCTTTCGGCTTTTATCTTCACTTCCTCAATATCCTTTTTACTGCCTCTGCCTCCTTCCTCCCTCCCCTTCCCCCATGTTCTCCTTCCTGCCTTTCCTTCTTTCTTCCTTCCTCCCCTCACCCCTCCTGCTCGGCTGCTTCTTCATCACCCAACTCATTTATCTTCCTTTTTTTTTAATCTTCTATTTGCCTCCATTTTGTTGCCTCTTTATCAAATGCTGGTCTTCTCCACCTCCAGGTTGGCAGCCAGTTTTCTGGAGCAGGGAAGACGTGGCCCAGTGGCTGCGATGGGCAGAGAAGGAGTTCGCCCTGCGGCCAATCACCAGCGGCACTTTCCAGATGAATGGCAAGGCCCTGCTACTCCTCACCAAGGAGGACTTCCGCTACAGATCCCCCCACTCCGGTACTCCTCTTTATATACTTCCTGCACATTTCTCTCTCAGAAATGATCACCAGATCTTTTTAGAAATGACTCATCTCAGCTGATTGTGTGGCATTAAGACTTTAAGAGATCCTGGAGAAGTTACGGCTTTCGATTACCTAAGAAAAAAAAGCCAAAATGACTACATAGAGTGAGACCACGTGAACTTAATCAACTTTATCCGGTTTATCCGTGCTTGAAAGCATGTGTCATACAAATCAAATTGTTTACAGCAATACTAGAACCTGAAAAGGAAAGAAATCAATAAAGCCAACCAGAGCAGATGATGGAAGGTGGCAGTGAGAGGTGACAGCCGAGGGATGCAGCTGTCAGAGCGACTGCTGGCGGAGGAAGTAGGAGACGGTTGATAAGGAAGTACGCAGAAACCTCAATGGTTGCCTAAGCAACATCAGCGGCCAAGCGCATGAAAATTACCCCAACCCCCCTAAAAAAAGAAAGTGAACTGATTTCCTCTTAGAGGTTTAATTTCCACCTTGCACATACAAGTTTAATGATACTTTAAAGGGCCGTCCACAGCTGGAGAAAAGGCTTAAACTTATACATTTAGAAGTCTAGGATTACCATGGTTTTACTTTAAATAGGTTTGGTGTGTGTGTGTGTCTGTGTGTGTGAGAAAACATCTGTAACCTTTGTAAATACGAGACGTAAAATGAGTCTTGTATGTTTGTCATATGAAAAAAGCACCAAAGTCCCTGGATTTGATGGAAAATGGAAAGTAAATTGAAGTCGGACATTGCTGGTGTTGTTTTTTTGGTAAACACAGCAGTGATCAGGCTCAGTGTGTGTGTCACACCTAAAACAGTCAGGGTGGAAACCGTCCTTAAACATGCTTCCTTCTCAGCCCTTCTGACAGAATACACTCAACAGTTTGAGAATTTCTCTGCTTTAGCAGATCATCAACACCACCATGATGTAATAAATCACCCACCTCTACTTGTAATAGTACTTTGATGTCGAAAGAGTGTATTTTTACCTTTAGTGTACACCTTTCAGAGGAATTACGAGAGCGATCCAACAGCTTGCCACCTTTATGTTGGCTAATATTCATTGTGTCTGTGTGTGAAGAAAATACGTCATACTTTTGACACTTTGGAGAAAATTTGGCTGAATATAATTTTCACATTGCTGTTTTCTACATTAAAATGTAGGTTGACCATAACTATTTTATCGTGATATTCTACATTATTGTGTCCACCATATTCCACAATCTCATTTACATGTGTTTTATTGTGATAAGGAGCGCTATAGGAAAATGAATTCCAGCAGAGAAATCGTGTTGATGCCCTGTGGTCGATTACATCCGTCAGTTAAAGGAACAGATTCATTTCCTTGTGAGATCTCCATTTCCTCCTTTGAATGATAATAAGAGCACAGTTCCCATCAGTCTCTGCTGTTTGCCTAATTTTCATTTGTAGATGCACGAAAAGGAAAATGTGTAATAAGACAGCAGGTTTTCTTCAGCTGAAACTAGGTTTTCTATCATCACAGCAGCAAGTTTAAACCTGAAATTCTTCAGTGAAACACAAAACTGAAGCAGATGGATCATCTGTCATACTGTGAAGTATGCCGTTTCCTGTAAAATATCATTATTCTTTTAGTTTTTATGAACATTTTTTAAAACAGAAAACAAAACAAAAAACCAGTATTTTAAATGAAGGATTTGAAGCAAACATAAGGAAGCAGGAATTTTTCCTTTCAGTGCTGCTGGGTGCCATAAGACCAGAAAGTGAGAACTGAAAGAGGTGTGTGTGTGTGTTTCTGTTCACCATTACTTCCTTTATGGGAATCATTTCCTTGTTATGGTAAGTCTTTAACAAAGCAGACTAGAGAACGTAGAGCTGTCCTGTACCTGTGGACTGGTGTTGGTTGTGTAAATGTTTTGTCACGAGGCAAAACAAAGTGCTGTAAATCATTGAGTGAACTTCCTGCTGTTGGCCCTTATTGTGTAACCACTTAAAGGAAAAGGCCAAGATCGTATAACACTTTGGTCCATTTACGTCCGTCAACAGGTCGTTTGTGTTGTCTTCTAAACAGCTCGGTGTCTTCTTTGGACTTTTGTCTCCTTGTTAAAGAATACAGGAAACAAAATATCCTAAATATGATTGGTCAGTGGGAGCATAAAGAGGTGAAGTCTAGTCTAAAACCAACACTGAAGGTTCCTGTTGGGTTCTAAAAACATAAGTTTTAGATTTAGTAATCTCAGTTTTTGACACAAAGTCTAAAATCAAATAAAGTTTCACCATAAATTTGTTCATGAATACCTTCTTCATTTATTTATTTATTTGCACAAATGCATTGGTGGTGTTCATTCATTTTCTATATTATAGTTCTCACTGATGATTTTGGGTGTTTTACCCTCCATTAAACCTACGGCATCCACCATGCAGCAGCTTTGTCAGAAGCTTTTATTGATGGTCTGTTTCCTTGTAAGTTGCATTAACGCAGAGGCATCAAGGTGATATTCAGCCACACCTGAGCAGGTGAGGTGAAATAATCGTTGAGAATCAACCAATCAAGAAGACATTTATAGATTAGTCTACCAAAACAACCACAAGTTGCAGCCATAGTAACAACCACGTATGCCCTGATTTCCCCTCTTGAGTGATTCTTCCATGATTGCTTCAGCTTCATGAATATGACGTGATCATGGCAACACTGTATCCTGGAGAGCATAGACAAAAGGAGAAGTTGATGCCACGGGCAACGATGGTGCTTGTTTCTCAATTTATTCAGATATCAGATGTCACCAGGAGATGTCTGATAACCTCTGACCTTTGTGTGTCTGCAGGGGATGTCCTGTATGAGCTGCTGCAGCATATACTAAAGCAACGGAAGTCCAGCGCGTTCTGCCCGTCTCCTTACTTTCCTGGGAACTCCTTTAACTCACTGCCTGAAAGCACGGTGCGCCACCTGAAGCTCGAAGGTCAGTCCTCCAGACACCAGTTCCCTGTTTCTCCATACATGTTTTCTCTTTTCACTGTCAGCTCTGCAGGAGGCCTGTCGTTAAATCAGCCATTCTTATAAACATGTCAGCAGCGGAACCTTCTTGTTTCTATTTCCATGCTTCTGATCTACTCGTTCGCTCTAAAGTATGGCTAATTTAATAGACAGTGTAATAATAGCACCACTTCTCTTAAAACCTCTACCAAAAAACTCTGAATAAAGTGTTGATTTTTCCAGTTGGTGTCGTTTTCTAAGTAAATAAATCAAAGCTTGCTACGGATAAGCTGGCTAATGCTAGGTCCTTTTGAAGTTCTCTACCTGTATTTACAAAACACGTTCCCATCCCAGTCTTCTAGGCATCTATATTATCTCCAAATAGTGTGAAACATGTCCTTAAATGAGGACAGTGGACAAGTGAAGGACAAAAGGGTTTTTGAACAACCTCAGCTTGGAGAAACGGGTCAAATCTGACTGGACGGACATCCTAGTGAATGGTTTGAGTGGAACTAGTCTACAAGTGTTTATGCCGTCTTGAACAACTCTAATCTCAATAATGTGTGATAGCACGTCATCATTTCTTTATAAACTTTTTCACCATCACTACCGAGGTTGTTTGCTGCAGACGGCTATGGAGCTACCTGCTTCTGGCAAGAAATAAATAAATTAGAATAACCTTGAAATATGAAATGTTTTGCAACATAAACGTTATAAAATAGCATCTGCTTGAACTGCAATGAATATTTGAGACAGTTTGAAGCTCGAAATGCACCAAAAAAGTTGGCTGAGGAGGTGAAGAAAAATAAATTCTTGTAATTACGCGTCTTTAGGATGTACACGACTCAAAAATCTGTATCGACCCTCAACACCAAAATGGGAGCACCTTTAGTTAAAACTGATCTTATTGTTAATAGTTGATTTGCTCAACTCTCTGGCCATAACTAATCTTTGTTTCTCCAAACTGAGGCTGTTGATGACCTTTCCACAGAACTACTGATTTAGGAAAAGTTAAAAATGAACACTGAAATGAGTTTTTGGTTCACTGCTTCACTGTTTTTACAATCAAACCCAAGGTTGCGTTGGGATTTTCCTCGTCTTCAACAATCAGAGTGTGTTTAGTGTGGTGGGCGAGTCAGAACCACCCTTCATGAAGTGACCGAGTTCTGTCAGATCTTTTCTTCTGACTGTAATAGTCCTCTGTATAAGGGATGAGGGGAAAAGCCCTTTTGATTAATTTAATAAAAGTAGAAGGTGTAAAGTGAGCAATCTGAGCCTGACTCTGCTGTTTTTGAAGGAAGCAGACAGAAAGGTTGTTTAAATACCCAAAACTGTTTCCTGACTTTAATCTGAGAAAATGTGACACGACAACAAGCAGAAAGCATGCGGCTCCAACTTAGAGATGAAATGTTGACAGTAAAACCTGCTCCACCAGGAAATGCTGCTTTATTTAAACAATGCAAGCTGCATGCAAAGCGAGTGATTCACGGTGCCCTGAGTGGCCGTCTTTAAAACGGATCCATCCAGAGAAAGTGTGTGTTGGTGTGCACGTTCAAGGGTCAAACACAAAGAAGCAATGAAACACAGCATTAATGTGAGGTAGACGTGTTCAAACATCTTTATTCATCTCAGTAGCATTTCAGTTCCACCAAGCTGCTCTTTCAGTGTGTTTATTCAACATTTAACCCTTTTCACTGGGTCTGTTTTAGACCATTACTGTCGTGGGAGTGCCTTGCAGTAATTGGCCATCATACCTTCATGTGCAGACAAGCTTCTACCTGCTCACAAACCCAATCAGCCAGAGGTGGTGGTAGAAGTCTGAAACTCCAGGAGCTTAGCCCAGCCCAGAAAATAGTGTTTCTCTTTCAAGCACTGCATCCTTTTTTTCATTAAATCAATGAGATGCTTCTGGATTTGTATGAGTAAGATTTAATAGGTGGAGAGAACACGTCTTAATGGGTTACGGCTTTTATTTATGTTTTGTGTTATTTTAGTTCTTCATAGCACTAAAACCCTTTAAAAGGTCTATGTCAGTAGAGTCCCTAATCTTTTCTTGCTATAATTTACAAGTAGTAATGGATGTTTGGCTGTTGGTGGACGCAGAGCTGAACACTTTTTCTTATCCAGACAATTATTTTTTTCAGATGCCCCCATTCCCCAGCTGTCCAATCTCTGGACTTTAACCAATCATATGTCTCTTTGATGTTTGTTTTTTTTAAATGAGAGAGAGAGAGAAGTGGCTTCTTTGCAGTCACAGAGTCATCCTCTCTAAAGTTTTTTGCTTTTCTCTGGTGCTGTTGGACTTTCTAGGGTCTTCTTAAACAAACCATTAGATTTTTTTTGGATTAAGCTAATTTCCATGTAAAAAAGGGACTTTTTACATTTTTATAATCCATCTAAATCCACCCTAACGTTTCAGAACATCTTGCAGACTGCCACCATAACAGCTGAGGCACCAGACTTTGTGAATCTTTTAATATTTCTGTCATTCATCAAACGTTTGGATGTTTATAGAATGCTACACAAGAAGCTTTTTGTATTTATTAATATATTTATAACATCTGGAAGGGTTTAAGTTCACTTGATTATGTAACTAAGTGGTTTAGATGAAACCTTTTCATTCCTGCTGTGTAGACCGAGCAGACTGGGATATGGGTGTCTTCTGCCCACACCTTTAGGTGAGATTATCCGTTATTACAAACACACCCTCGGGACAGCAGCTGTTCACCTTAGGGACCACAGACAAATCCTAAATGAAAGATTAATCCTAAGAGATTAAGCTTTCTACTTATAAAGTCAAATGATTAAATATTGATGATTAGACATTTAAAGTGAGCAAATCAGCAAATGTGCTTTCAGTCTTTTTTTTTTTTACTAACATGTAAAATCAAAAGAGTACCTCAGCTTCAGTTTTGAGATATCAGGGACATCTAGTGGTGGGCTTAATGCACCAAAAAGTCAGAAACCGGTGAATCTTTTCTTCCCTTCCTAGCTTTTTGACTTATTTACAGCAGAAGGAAAATAAATACATAACAGTGGTTATAAAAAATAACTCATACTTACACAAAACAGCAGTGATGGACCAGAACTAATCAGACTAATTATAATGTTGCTTCTGATTATTAGTGTTTTTGAGGCCAGCCTTTCTCTAAGTGATGTTTTCATCGTCTTCATTTCATTCTCTACCATCTTTATCCATGTTAAACTTAACATAAAGGCTAAGAAAATGTCTATTTGGTAAATTATTTCTACATTGTGGATTATTTCTTAGTTTTAAACCATTTTTCTCTTGCTGTGATGCTGAATCTTCTATAGATGGAAAGCCTGATTACTCACCTTCACTGTGAGGTAGAACCTGTAAGGATCATTCGTCTGTCAGGACAAACCAGCACATATTGTCCATTTTTACACTGCCATGGGCTTCAGTAGCATGTGGCGGGTCCAGACACAGCCACAACACCTAAGCTCCTCCTCCTCGCGCGGGTCACTGCTCTGCTTACATGTTGCTGAGGATTGGCCTCCCATTCCTTGACCAGGGTTTGTTGAAGGTCAGTCAGGAGCCAGGCAGATTCCAGTCATACACTAAGATGCGCCTGAATCAGGAACTAGCAGAATGCCACATCAGTGGAGAGCTCAAAATGACAGGATTTGGACTCTCATTTCCTGATATTTGGACATCTCGCCTCTGATTGGCTAACAACAATGTGACTCTACCACTGACTCTGTTTGCTTTACAATGTTGATGTTTTATCTCCACAAATAACACAAGCCTGAAGGAGTTCTGCTGTGTGGTGGAGTTGCTAATGCTAACGATTAGCTTATACTAGCCGAGATGTTCTCTGCTGTTTCCTGGACGCTGAACTAACAACAGCCTTATCCGTCGCAAATCAAGATGGGTGAGTCCATGAATGTTAAGTGACAGTGTGACGTAGATCTGTCAGGATTTTCTAATCCTAGAGTTTCACCGTCTATTTTCTATCAGAAGCTAATGCAGGAGATAGGTGTAGAAGACTAATTTCATGTTCAGCCTGCATGAAAAACTCAGTGACCGATTATAATCAGAAAATCATTAAAAATGTTTTTTCAATGTTCCACACCTTTAACTTTAAAAAAAAAAATTTCCTGCAGGACTCATTTCTGTGAAATTCCTGCACATTCCGACTTAATCAAAAACATGTTTTGCAGTAAAATCATTTAACTAAAGTGCAAATATGTGTTGTTCCCTCAGAGACGGTACGGCGGACCCCACGTGGTACAGACCCCATCCCCGAACATCCACCAACTATAGAACTACGTCACCGCTCTCGTTCCCCCCACAACCCAGCCCCAACACTATCCCCTCCAGAGCCAAACCACACCCACTCTGCCAACGAGGACCCCCTTCAAACCTTCTCCCAGCTGCCTGACAGCAACAACCACCTACCAGAGGAGATGTACCCCCTGTCGGTGTCCCCGGTCCCACCCAATGGGCGCTGTTCCACCCCCAGAGAAACCTCCCGCCGGGGCAGCCCAGGGCTCCAGGAGGCAGGTCCTCCTCGTGTAATCCAGCTCATGCCCAGCACCATCATGAACCCTTTGCTCCTCAGCCCGAGGAGCGGCGGGGGTGCCGGCATGGACTTCAAGCACAGCCGCAGCGGAACCCCGTCCCAGGTGGCTTTGGAGAACGGGCGGGAGGGGAAAGTCCACGTCCCTCATCATCACCTGACTCTGCAGCAGCATCAGCAGCTGATGCAGCAGCAGGAGGAGGTGCTTTATAGGAACCATGTCATCATGCCCGTTTCTCCTCCAGAGGAGCAGCAAATGCCCATCGGACGGATAGCAGGTAAAGTCATCTCAAGGACAGATTAGGTTGAGGAAACAGAGTTTCACATGGACTCACTCTATTTTTGTTTCCTGGCTCTTTGCAGACTGCAGGCTGCTGTGGGACTACGTCTACCAGCTCCTGTCAGACAGCAGGTACGAGAACTACATCCGCTGGGAGGATCGGGAGAGTAAAGTCTTCCGAATCATCGACCCCAACGGCCTGGCCAGGCTCTGGGGCAACCACAAGGTAAACGCTGACCTTAGGGACTTTATCCTTGAGTGGGAGAAAGGGAAAATCTTTTTGGTACCAAGTTTGAGTTGAGTTAAAAAAAACGTGCAGCAAGCCAACAGTGGAAAAAACCGAGTGGGCTACTCCACAAGCTGTTATGTTTGGTGACATTTTAAACGCACAGCTGTTGCTTGTGTGACTTTAATATTCTTTGTTCCCTGATGTTCTCTAATTATCACCAAACTTCAAAGCACGCGAGACTTTCAAAGCTCACCTGCTCAGCTTTTGATTGATGATGAGAATTTTCAGGCAAAAATCCATCAAAACATGTTCACATAAACCAAACTACACCTAAAATACCTCATAATACTGCAGCAGTTTTTTAAAAAAGCTTTTCAATCAAGGCAGACCAACTAGAAGTTGATTTTATAAATAAATGAAGCTGATGGTTGATTTATAAAATGTGCTTTATTTTTGACCTATAAATATAAATTTTTTAAAATCATTCTTAGTAGTAGTAGTATTTGCACATGCATTGCCCAGGGCTCTTATTGTGAAGGGTTTAGGAAATGTCTCATGTTTGGCTTGAGAAATGAAAAACGGATTCCCTGGATTTGATGGATCCATTGCTCTCTAGTTTTTTTTATCCTGAAAATAAATCCATTGATGAGTTCATTATCAGCAACAGGAACCAGATCTGGGTCACTTTATCGTTGTTTATCGTAGATGGTGCTCACAGGTCTGTTTTTAGTAAACGTCGGTGAGTTTGTGGTCTGATTTTCTGTGAAATGAAATTTAAAAACAAAAAGCTAGTTAATAAAAGACAAATGCTTTAAATTGGACTTATAGTTTTACCTTTAGAGAATATTTTTATTAATCTGCATTCATTTGTTTCCAAAGGAACCATTAAAATGGGTCATTGTTCCAACCTTAGATTAGAACAGTGATCACGACTTGCTTCCACCCGTAAACGGCCGATACTTGATTTAGGACCTTTGTAAGTGTCTACAGGCTCCTGGATCTACAGATCATCTCAATGGCAAACTGTACAAACACGGTCATCCATAATGGTCTCGTTCTAGCATTCAATGCATTTAGCTTCCACTTTCCCACAAGGCACAGTGGAATGTCATCACATTCACATCACAGGACCGTTCTCTAGAGCTCCTCTCAAAAACTCTTTAAACCAGGCAGCATGGGAGGAGGTCAACCAGCTGCTGCTCCATCCCTAAACCATGACGGCCCAACGGGAAATCGTCATAAGGGTTGGGCCTCAGGTGTATCAACACAGATCTGCCTGCTTTTTTCTTCATACTGGGGCTTGACCTAGGTTAAAGTTAAATACAGACATGAAAATCCCTCACCTTTCGGCGAAATTCGCCGTTTTGAATCCAAAATGGGTGACCTACGTGATTCGTGCAGATCCGATGAGAAAATATTTGGGGGGGAGGGTGATGATGCGCTTATTCAGCAAGGCAGGGTTTTGCGGTTTGACCAGTTTCACTATTAACTACGGGGGTAATATACCAGAGAATTTTAACATGCACCAAACACCACAAACTGTAGAATAAATAAATAAGTCCGTCAGAACCGGTGACGCGCGACCCGCACGAGCGCATCTTGTCTGGAGGTCACCTGTGATCAGGTGAAGGGCTCTTCCCCACTCTTACGATCCGAGCCCGAACCAAGTCAGCCCGACTGCTCGGTTCGGATTTGGGTCGTTTAATAATTTGAGCGCGTTGAGTCGCGTTGGACAGCAGGAGGGAGGGAGAGAGAGAGACTGGCGGCCGCACAATATGAGGAGATGAGACGCGCCTCAAACCAAACACAGTGGAATCATTATTATTCCTCCATGGTGGTAAAGAAGCGCTAAAATGTCTCTGTAATGATGTCGGGTGAACTTAAACTCCGTCGGGTCATTTCGGTTTCAGTCTGGGGCTTTTGGAGCCTCTACTGCGCTGCTCCGAGGTGGGGGGAGGAGAGGAGAGGAGAGCGCTCAACAAGAGAACGGCCAGTTGAAATAATAACAATATTGTTCTGATGTGTCCGCCTGTAGAAGTTCTTGCTTATTGTTTCATGAACCAGGATGACTTCAAATGATGTTAAATTCAACTTAAAGAAAACTGGGAGAAAGTTTTTGTTTACCTTTTGTTGTTTGTTTTATCTGCTCCTCAGAGACACAATGGACATGAGGAGATAATAAAAGTCAAAATGTCCCTAAAGGACAGGAGGTGGGAGGGTTAGTTAGCTGGTTAGTCAAGGAGATCCATCAGGTAGCTAGCTNGTCTCACCTTTTTCGCCTGGGGGGGGTGGTGTCTCACCTTTTTCACCCTTGACCCGTTTTCATGTCTGTAAATAAGCCAACTGGTCTGTGACTTTCAAACAGTCAACATCACTGCCAACAGCCTCCCAAAGTCTGCTTCATGTATGTGTGGGTGTTAGGCACTATATCCACTAGAGGGCAGTCCAGAGGTCTAACCTACTGAATCAGTTCTGCACAGAGTTCCTTTTGACAGTCTCATGTAGGGGTATAGACCCATATATCGGGCCAATATTTATTTATATTGGGGCGATAGTGGCAGAGGGGTTAAGTGGCCGCCTTGCAATCGGAAATTCGCAGGTTCGCGTCCCGCTCAGTCTGTCGCTGTCGTTGTGTCCTTGGGCAAGACATGTAACGCACATTGCCTCGCCTCTGTCAGTGAGCCCCAGGGCAGCCGTGGCTACACTGTAACTTTTCATCACCAGTGTGTGAATGGATGATGATACACTGTAGTGTAAAGCGCTTTGGAGTCCTCTGACTCTGAAAGGCGCTACACAAGTGCGGGTCATTTATCATTCACCATTTTTCATATATCGGCATTGGCCTCATGTGACCTCTAATCACGTGAGCTATATTGCTCTCTAGTAGAGCTGCTGCTCCTCTACTTTGAAAGGAGTCACCTGAGTTGATTAATCCTGGACGTCTCTCCCTGGAGAATTTCCAGGCAAACCCCATTAGGATGAGATGGGAGGGATGATGTGGGAACCCCTTGGGATGAGCTAGGAGCAGCTGGAGCGTGTCATTGGGGAGGGGGAGGTCTGGGCTTCCCTCTACAACATCAAAAAAGGATTGACTCTTCTTTTTATTCCAATGAACTTTTCTAGAATTTTATTTTTTTTTACTGTGGGATTGTGTTTTTTTTTCCTTAACTGGTGTATGTTTGAGCTCCTTAAAGATGATTGTTTATATTCTAATCTCATCAGTTGCACCTTTTCTATGGCACAGAGAATCTAAATCAAACCTTTGCTCTTTGACTCTCACAGAACAGAACCAATATGACGTACGAGAAGATGTCACGAGCACTGAGACACTACTACAAACTGAACATCATCAGGAAAGAGCCTGGACAAAGACTCCTGTTCAGGTAACTTTATTCCAACGGTTTTATGGTGTAAAATTCTAAAATCAGCACTCGGTTGGATTTCCAAACCAAAGTTAATCACACTTGTCTTGTAGGTTCATGAAAACCCCCGATGAGATCATGAACGGACAGACAGAGCGATTGGAACACCTGGAGATGGACGCAGACGACCAAATCTACATCAAAGAGGAATGCTGAGGAACCCGGGGGGTTTGGGGGGTGGATCCATGGACTACTTTACTACCACCACAGCCACTGATGCCTTTCAGAAGCAGCTTGAATCTAGAGCGCCTGGACGTTCCCTGATATTGGTCCCAAAGGTGGAGAAACAGAATCTGATCTCTTAACATTGCCTTAGGATGAAATTCTCCTGACATACTGTAACAATTAAAAAATCATTGGAAACAGCTTTGATATTACGGACACGGCTGAAAGGACTTTGTGAGTGTACCTTTATATTTCTGAGCTGCAAATGCCAATCACTTTGTGCTTCTATGACTTTTATGTTTTGTTTGTCTCTTCACTTGCATCAGATCATGAATCGATGCCGTTTGTAAAAACAAATATTTGGGTGTGTGCAACTGGACTGTTTTCATCTTGAAATAAACGACTACCAGACGGGTTTTCATGCTTGTTGGTGGAAAATAGTTTTTATTTGGTGTTATACGCTGATTTTCCGCACGATGGCAGTAGAGGGCAACTTTACCCATGTGGGTGTTTGCAGAGTTCAACCGCTCCTCACGTCCAGGGAGAGGCGGATGGATTTTGGGGGTTCATTTCAGATCATTTTATATTTAAATTAATCCACTTCAGCAGCAGTTTGATTAAAAATTCCTTTCTGGTTGTAAAATTGGTTCAAGCTGCTGTTCAAATCAAATGCAGCGTCGTGAACGCGCCACGAGCCCTATCCCTGGGTCCTGCGCTCTGGAGTCTCCATAAAAGTTGGTGCGCACGGAGCGCAGCTGTCAGTCTGCCTGAAGACGCGGAGGAGAAGCCACCCTACCGGGGAGAGAGACCGGGGGAATGGAGTGATCCATCTGGATTTGAGGCACCTGCTCGGTGTTGATCCTCATCAGGAGGCGGATAAACCATCCGAGAGGTTCGACTCAGTGGACTAACGGACTCCTCCATCCTGGATGAGATGCTTCTCTTCTAAAACAAATGATTTTATGTAAAAAGCTTCTTTGACTTAAATATCTGAAAGAGATTTTCTTTTCTAAAAAAGAAGAAAAAGGCACCGTTGCTGTTTTCTTTCCGCCCGAGCTGGAGGCAGATGTCTCCACAGCGCAGACGCGCAGCTGGATTGTAGCAGCAGCCGCCCCGCAGATGGTTTAAACGGGCGTCAAGGTGCGGGAAGGGAGTGGGAACATTACAGGTAAGATTCCATCTGCACACCTCCGTTTTTGTCCCTCCATAACGAACATCCAGGTTTGGGGGAGAGTTTTCTGTGCGCGGTCAGTGCGCTGCGCACCGAGGTTTCCCCACCGAAAACCTGACGTGGTCGGAGTGTGTTTCCCCAGAACGCACCAAATTTAACGCAGAAGAACAATCTTACTGAATGTTCCGAGTCATTTTTATGTACTTTCAATTGTAAAATTACCTTTTAATGTTCGGCCATCAGAATGTTTCTCCCGCTGCAATCAACAAAAAGGGACAAAAAGCTAATTTAAGCAAAATAGTTTTGCGTAAAAAATGAAGAGAATCTGATAGGTTTGGTGAGTTATTTTATTACCTGTTTCTAAAATTTCTACATATTTATTTCCACCTTATAGGATCTTGTAATATTTCCGCCAAAAAGTCAGACGAACCAGTTCAAACAGGTGGTTTCAGCAGAGGGACATGTGTCCAAGGCAGCAAATTTATATTTATCAGCCTGACCTCCTGCACCCATCAGCTCATCTGAATGATGAAATATGGTGACGCACTGGTTGATAAAACAGAACCAGAAAGACGGATTATTGCTGCAGAAACTGGATGAAAGCCAGTTTTCTGAAGAGCACATCTGGCAGCTGTTTGGTCCCCAACAAATCCAAACTATTCTCATTAAAATGCTCAAAGAAACAAGGACGTTTGTCTGTTTTCCTCACAGAAACCCCCACGATGAGGAAATTAAAATCTCTGTTTTCAAAACGCATGCAAGGAAATAAATAAAGCTAATTAAAGCTCCAATTACTGTTAACAGCTTGTTTCCAGCACTGATTCAACCAGTGCTCACTCCCCGCTGACTACAATGCTCAAAGGCCTAATTAGAAATATGAAAAGTAGAAGCTGATGTTCACTATTTGCTTGACTAAACAAAACACACAAAAAAAGAGGTTTCAAATTTGGTTTGGTATTTTTGTTAAAATAATTTGAATTTCAAAAGGAAATATTGCAGATTTTCTGGCTCTGATTGGACGCATCTTCCAAATGACCCACTGGTTCCTTTTCTTCTTGTGGTCTTCAGTCATTTGTCCAAAAACACTTTTAAGGTGGAAAAAAAACAACAATATTAAATCAGGAATAAAGAGTTAGATTTGTGATAATGAAGATGAAACGGTCAAAGTTTCATCCTTTTTTCCTGAAAGGATTACAAGCTCTGGGAAAAGTTATTTTTAGTGGAGATTAAAAGAACTTTCCTTCTCCCTTTAAATGTTTCAAACCTGCAAACAAACTTCAATATCATACAAAGATAACACGAGTAAACACAAAATGCATTTATCAGACTATGGTTTCATTTAAACAACCAGGTTCTGTGTGAAAAAGTTATCGCTCATCCACGTTAAATCATGAAATAACTGAGTCCAGTTCCATCAGCCACTTCCAGCACCGATTATTTTGTGGAAATAAGTAATCATGTCAGAAGTTGTTGGACAACAT
>SSNS01000026.1:254585-333070 GCA_006937985.1 Aphyosemion australe
GAAGTTAGGCTAAAAGATCTCAAAAAGCAACACATCACTGATGAGACCAAAGCAGCAGTTCTTGGAAGGTGTGCGTCCCGTTACATCTGGAGTTAAACTAACTGCATTTGAGTAGATCATACCAGCAGTCACACATGGAGGTGTTAGTATGCTGGTCTGGGGATGCCTTGCTGCTTAAGCAGGCTGCCATGCTGGAAACTCTGCAAAGCAAGAATTTGGTCTAGTTCACCAGGCTAGGAAAACCCTCCAGTGTGGCTGAATTCAATTCTGCAAAGACGAGCGGGACAAAACTCCTCCACAGAGATATGAGACTCATCAGCAGTTATCCCAAACAGCTGATTCACTTATTGCCTTTGAGGTTGTTACAACCAGGTATTAAGTTTAGGGTTCACTTACTTTTTCTACACAGGACCAGGTTAGTGTGGGTAGCTTCATCCTAAGTTTGGAATCATTAAAGCAGCAATCCGGAGTTTTTCCTTTCAGGAATTATGTATAATTTTTCAGAAATCCACAAAAGTGGTTGTCTTATCATGTAGTGTGATATAATGTAAATGATACATCTTTTTTTTTTGCTAAGCCCGCCCCATAAAATCCGTGCAATAGGTTACTGATCGCTGACCAGCGCTAACCAATAGTGTTAGACTACCTCTTACGTGCTTCAAATTTAAGGAAGTACCTGAACTGAAGCAGAGTTGATGAACTTTTCACAAACAAGTACGTCTTTAAAATATAAATATATGAAAACACAACATGACATGAGAATAATACTTGTAAAACAACGTGTTTTAGCTCTGTTTGTCGGTTACAGAAGCACATTCATAAACAAGAAACGTGCAGTCGCCATCTTAAAACACAGAGTCGAATGATTCTTGGTGTGATACGCTTGTCAGCCACTAGATGGTGCCATCAAATAAAAGAAATACTCCGGAGAGCTACTTTAAAAGGATTCTTTGCGGTTTTGGCTTGCTTTTAGCACCCCCTAGTGTTCCTTAGTGAAAGCAAAAGTGAAACTTCTCTCCTCGCTGAGCGTTCATCTTTTTAACACCCTAATCTAACTGCTGAAATGTCTCCTCAGCCTTCATTATTGTCTACAGGAGCGAGCGGTTCATCACTAAGTCAAACAAATCAGCTGTGTTCATGATCTAAAACATGCAGGAAACGTGCTGGAAGCAGACTGCAGCACCAGGCATGTCAGCTCCACTTTACTCAGTCCAACAGGGACCGGTCCAGATACTCTGAAGTTGCAAGTGCGGTATTCTGGCCACAGAGGGTGGTGGTGGTCTGAGTGACATTTCATTAACCCCGTAAAGGGTCATTTTAGCACAAACTGGCTCAAGAACATGATTTAAAAATATGAAAAAGTTTCATAGTATGGCTTTAAACCACCCCAATAGATTCTGTGCTGAAATATTTTTATTGCGTTAAGCTTTACTTTCCCTGTAAGATTTTACCCGTTTGTACCAACCTCCCCCAGAAAAGTCTCTTGAAACAGACACACAACATCACTTTGCATCTGCTTCTATCAGAAAATACCCAGCAGCCTTTGCAGCAGCTCCATCTCAGACTGGGGCGTCTGGCTAAGATCAGACGACCCATCTCCAACTGGTGCCGTCTGTCTGGCCAACTCTAGGCGGTAGATCAGCCAATGTCACCTTTTAAAAAAAAAAATTGGCGCTCTGGTGACCTCCTTCTGGTGCTGCCTCACCATTGATCCAAAGCTATGACACCAAGGCTTTCATGGTCCGCCGCCCCTCATCGCTGACCACTTGGCGCTGCCTGTGAACAGCTGTGACATGCAGCACATGAGCAGCAGGGGGTCTTACTGGTCTTTTTGAGCTTATTTTCTTTCTATATTTGGATTATAGGAAACTTTTCACATGAATTCTCTTCTATACCCATCACGCTGATACAAAAGGACACTGGCTCTTTTTTCAGTGACTCTAACATGCAATGAAAAGACCAGCGAGCACAATTAAAGATGGCTGAATTCCATTAATCTAATAGATTTAATTTATTGCCAAGCGCCTGCAGCTCACAGACGAACATGACAGGTTTGGCTCTCTTTTACAAATGCAGCGTTGTTAAAATACCGGCAGAAGCAATTTGTTCCTCCAGCAAAAAAAAAGGATTTTAAGATGAGAAAAGATGGACATATTTTCCCCTCTTAAATGTATGAAAAGCTTTTATATGTTGGATGAAACCTTGAAGAAAACGGCGTGAGGATTTTCTGCTCAGCCGTTTAAATGAAAGGCTTCAGAAGAAGTCGGGGGCTCAGTTGTGCCTTCTTGATGGGCGCGTTTGAGCCTTTTTCTCCAGAAAACGATTGGAATTTTTGTAAAATATCAGCTGCTGATTGGAGCCGTCTTTGATGCAAGTTTCTTTTTCTTCTGCCTTTTTCTAAATCTTATGTTTTCCACATTTTGTTGGCTACTTTGTTTATTTTTTCTTTCTAATTTAAAGTAAGATCCAGCAGGGATTAAATAAACAAGAACTCAGCAGGAATGATGATATAAATCCAATCATTTTTACCTATGACCTCTACATTCTACTGATGAGTTGTGTTTTTCTTCATGTTTTTGCAAAGCTTTGGTTTCACTGCTAGCTTTTATATCCATGCTGTTTGCAGAAGCTTTTCTTGCTGTGGTGAGGAGATTGTTGAGTTAAATCTTTGCTTCAGCCAATATCACCCAAGATTTTTCCCGTATTGTTTTGGAAACTTTGTTTCACTTACTAAATGATGTTTAAGCTGAGCAAAAACACATTCACACAACACCAAAAGTATGTTTTGGTGCAGATGAAATCAACCGAAGAAGAGCTTTAGGCAGACATATTTGGATTTTAATCAAAGATAAGTGTAATCAACAAAATAATTAAAGTTATTTAGTCACAATCTGCTTTTCAAGCATAGGTTTTGGCACAATCGGCACGATCAAGATGGCAGAACGAGGGCAGAATGCACCGGCGTGGTATGACCCCTACACACTCTGTATATCGCTGCAGCCTCGCCTCTGTCAGTGATCCCCAGGGCAGCTGTGGCTATGATGTAGCTCATCATCAGCATGTGAAGGAATGAATGATTGACTGTAGTGTAAAACGCTTTGGTGTCCTCTGACTCTGAAAGAGCAGGACATTTATCATTTATCATCAAGTGATGATTCTATTTCAAAAAGTCAACATTTCTGAAATCTAAATTTCTGCCTGTTCTGAATTCTTACTTAGACATTCCAGGCTGCGCTAACAGCTCTTCTCTACTTTTATAGCAACACTGACTGTTTATGTTTTCTTTATGTGCATGATCAATTCATAAAAAATAAAAAAAACTGGTAAATTATTTCGTTTTTACACAATCTAATGTTATAATGTTACAAAAATTATTTATTTTTTCTAAACAGGCCTGTTGCTAGACAGCTTTTTGCTAGTTTAGTGTAGGTGGCAGAGGAGTGCATGCCCCTTAACCGGAGGGTTGCGAGTTTGAACCCCTCTCAGGCTGTTGCAGTTATTGTATCCTTGGGCAAGACACTTCACCCTCCTTTCCTGCTCGGCAGCCTCGTCTTTGTCAGTGCGCCCCAGGGCAGCTGTGGCTACATTGTAGCTCATCACCACCAGTGTTTGAATGTGTGTGTGCATGGGTGAATGACTGATTGTGTTGTAAAGCACCTTGGGGGGTTGTAAAACCCTAGAAGACGCTAGGCCATTCATAAAAAGATAATTGTGCTCTCACACTTTCATAATAACTTCATAAGCACAACCTGCTAATGCAAACTGGTGCCTGCCTTAAAATGGAAACTGCATATTTTATGCTGAACATAATCAGAAAAATTCAACCCACTGTTGGTCAAAATATATATTCCTGACATTTTTATTTAAAACATCAACAAGGATGGAACCCAGCTCACAGAGACTAGTGCACCCTGCACAGTGATGCTTTCTGCAGGTTTTCAGGGTTTCACTCGATGCTCTTATTTTGACGAGCTGCAGTGCAGCGTTGTTGTCATCATCTGAAAAGAAGAAATAAATCCCAACTCAATGAGCATTCATGTGAAATAATCAAGATTTTCGTGTTGACCAAAATAACTGAATATGATGCTTTTGCCAAAACTGAGCTGGCCTAGTTTTAGTTTGTTGTGTTCTGTCCTATTTCTCCGGTAAACATTATGGTGTGCAGCACTATTAGGATGCGTTCACACTTGATTTGACTAATCTTCACATAAATGTTCTACTTGCTTCCACAGCTGTATCTTTGTAACGTGTGTAAGATTCACGGATGTCTTTGGAAAAGTTCTTAAGCAGCATTGCTCTGAAGTCTCTGTTGTACTTTACTGCATTAATGCTGCCAGAATATATGTAGAAATGAGCTTTTTCCAATAGCACTGATACAAGCCTAACAGGGCTGTATGAAATGCATTTGATCTTTTTTCCCTAAGTAGAATTTCATATTTTTTAGTTTTTTAAGTTTATTATTAAAAATGGCATCAGAAAAACTTAATTTAGAGGCAAATACGAGAAAAAAAGGATTTCATAAAACTGTAGCCCTTTTATTTGTAACCATATAATGTTTGGAAAACTTCAACTTTGCTTATTTAGGAAAAATAATTTGTTGTTGGTGTAACTTTAAATTTTCTATCCATGTGGAAGAACATTTATAACGTGTTTTTGTTCAGTAAGAGTTGTTGAGAGCGCTGGTTTCATGGTTTAAACCTTGTTGTTTATAGTTGATCAGGCTGTAATTCAGCATTTTAACCAGGAATTTCCAAATAAAGATTATTTTGGAACACGTGATACAGAGTTCATCTAAAGTTGTTTAAAAAGGAATTTATTCTCTTCACCACAGCTAATTATTTTTGATCTTGTCATTTTTTGCATTTTTTAAATAACCAGTTTTAAGTTGAGTAATGCTCACAATCATTTATGGCCAGGAGAAAAAACAAACACTAAAAATAACGATGAACACATGTTGATGCTTTAATTCTGATCCTGTTTTCTGACCGTGTTTGATCCCGTCCACCATGTGATCCTGTTTCCTGCAGACGGAAAACCAGTGAGAGAAATCTCCTGGTCTGTGTCCAGGTTTTCTTTCCTCATGTGGCAGTTTTATCTCTTCAGCAGCTTCTCAGAGTTGATCTGTGTGTGGCCCAGTGACTTATAAACATGTGCCCGTCACGCAGGATAACTCCAGCCAGTCTCCAAAACCAACCCGCGGAATCATATTTTGGACACCATACTCTCTTCCACCCACTTTCCTCCTGACCGTCCCCGATCCCTTCGCTACATCCCGATGATGAGCAGAGCTGTGGGGCTCTGGTACTTTCATCATGTGAGCCAAAACTCATCTGGGACTCAATATCCTGTTTACCAGCTCTCAGCAAGTCCGAGAACCGCAACAAATACCGAGCTGAGTCAGAAGTTCAGAACTCATTACAGCTTGTTCCGGTCATAACCAAGGTCAAAGTTTTCTCCTCCTCCTCCTCCACTTTGCCGCGTTGTCTTCGGAAAGCTGACTCTGCTACTGAAACATTTTCCCCTCCTCTAATCTATACGTTTCCGTGACACGCTTCAAGAGCAAATCTCACAGATACTTCATCTGGTGGTGCTGCTGCGGTGGTCGTCCACTAGATAAGATACACGGCTCAAGGAAAAGTCATCTATTTGATACAGCCGGTAGACTGACTTTAAACATCACTAAAGCAGACATGTCTGATCAAAAATATTGGATGTCGTCTGTATTACAGTGTTTCTCTAACATTTACACCATCAAAGAAAATTTAAGGCACTGCAAAAATGGCTGACATAAAAAAAAATACATGAGTGTAATATATATTTGCATCCCTGTTGCTGCAGAAAGCAGATAGTAAGTTTGTTGTAATGACCTTCAGATGTTATGAGGGGTTTTCTTAGGTATGTGCATTTGACCAAGATCTTCTTGTGTTTTGGTGCAATTGATGCTGCCAGATACTAAAGACTTTGGTCAGACCGAGTAAACCGATTTTAGCAATTCTCAACTGTGCACTGAGCTCTTGGTTCCAACAGCTAAAGCTAGGTGATCGAAACGCCTCAGCAGGCTGCAAAGGTGGTCAAACCTGCATCAGCTGTAATATATCAAGCAAATGCAGGCGAACATAAATAACTGATAGGTGAGGTTTCGCTTTAAGGTTTGAGTTGTTTTACATCTGCTTCAGAATAGGCTTCAGTCTGAATAGCTTGATTTCTCCATGAGACTGCTCTGATCACCGTCTAGTGGAGGTGAAACACTCTGATCTATCATAGCTTCTCATCAAAAACTATTTAAAGTACACAGATTTACAGATTTTAGCTAACCGTTGTATTTCTGGAGGCTGTCAGAGTAAACTCACATCTGACCAGTAGTACAGTCGTTTGCGCAAACTCCATGAATACTTTAGTTGTCTTCAGCCAAAATGTATCAGTTAAAATTTTCATGACCACATTTATTCCAGAGCTTTTTATTAAAAATATGTTTAAAAAACAGACACGTAACCTGATGTATGCAGTGTGCAGCTGAAATGATCATATGAGCTGTCGTTCTGAGATTCATCGCTGGTGTTCAGGGAGGAGAATGAGACTAGTGATTCCATGGCTGCAGGCAGATTATTTATTTTTCAGCTTTCCTCTAGGTGGGAGTGGCAGAAAAACTACTAAAAATACTACTTTTACATCCCAAAAAACAAGAAAAAGTGTAGAAAGCAGCTCCGGTGGCCTAGTGCTATGAGTGTCCACCCCGGGACTGGGAGATCGGGGTTCGATTCCCGGTCAGGTCATACCAAAGACTTTGAAAAAATGGGACCCAATGCCTCCCTGCTTGACACTCAGCATTAAGGGGTTGGATTGGGGGTTAAACCACCAAATAGTTCCCGAGCACGGCCACAGCTGCAGCTCACCGCTCCACAACATGGGGATGGATCAAATGCAGACATATAATTTCACCAGTGTGTGATGATGACTTGGGACTTTAACTTTAGATATTGTAAACTATTTATCTTTTTTGACATGTTCTGGCACTATAGAGGCATATAGGAGCTCACAACCAGCAGTGCTCTGGATGGTCAGGGTGCATGCACACGTTTAAAGCTCATGCATAAATAAAACTGTTGGGTATATGTCATGTACCTGACACCAAATGCAACGGGCACAATACACCAGCCAGATTTCTGCATTTAAGAAGTTCAGTAGGTCTTCTATGACACCAAAATAAGCAACATCATGTCACACGAGAGCAGAATATTGCAAATCTCATAAACTACACTGTTAAATCTGATTTGTTCAACTTACTTGAAAAAACATGCAAACTGATTGCACTTAAAATAATAAGTCCATGGGACTAGGCACTACTAATACTTACAAGTAAAATGAACTTAAATACAAGTTACTTCAACTAAGTCAAACTAGTACAAAGTACTTTGAAATTTGTTTACTGAACTAGTTTTTCTGAGTTGTATATACTTAAGCAGTAGTAAACTGTAAGCAATTTTTTAAGTATGTTGTACTAGTTTGCACTTACAAGTGTATTTTACTTGGTATACATTAGTAGTCCCAACTCATAATTCCATGTACTTGTACTTTTGGACCAGAAGTGGTACACATATTGAACTCCTTGTAAATAAGTGAGTGTGGTTTTGTCGAGGGTCATAAAATAAATGAGATTTGACTTTTTAAATTTCCCACTTCTCCCCCTACTGGCTGAAAGTGGTATTATGTTTGTCTTAAACAACCCTGCCACAGGCTTTGCAGATAACCATGTCGTCAGACAAGGTGTTGTATTTTGCTTGCTACTTTTTTAGATGGTTTGAAACTGAAACTGAGTGTAGGCCGCACCGATGTTAACCCTGGTTTTAGCTCTTTGTCTAGTTCACGCCTTTTTTGCTTCGCCTCAGAAGACATTACTCTTCCTTTTACTTCCAGACTCCACCATGACGCCAACAAAAAGGCAACGTTCTTCTTCTTCTTCTTGTGCTTTAAATTGACGGTCAGCGAACAGATAAAAGCTAAGTGCTAGCCTTACATTAGCTACCAGCACAGTAACATTGACGTAAAGCTGGTAGAAACCTCCCACTAGTGTATTTACCTGAACCACAAAAGTTGTTAAGTGCAGTTTCTGGTCAGCAGAGGGCCACAGAGTGCTGTTCAACTAGAAGTTTCTGGCTAAAGAACCACTGAAACCAGTTTGAAAGCAGTAGCTTAAAGTGTTAAAAACTCTTTAGTGTTGCTTTAAAACAACAGCAGTCTACACTGAAACATTTTATCTGTTATTAACATACAAATGAGGATTCTTTCTTTAAAATCAAGTTTCATTTTTCATCATAAATTGAATTTGGTAAATGTTTTTCCAGTGAAAAACAAACGTCTTGCGTGTATTTATTCAGTCTGCACATTTTGACTGAGCGGTAATCTTGGTCGGCTCACTCTGCATCCCGGGGCCATTTAACCCGGGCGCTGTAACCTAAAGACCTGATACTGGCAGCCTGTGGCTTTCAATCTGACCACGGTCCTCCACTTATCTGTCAAATAAGCTGTTTTAATTGCATACACACAGAGCCCTATCAGGCCGTGTAGTGAGCGTAGAGATAAGGGTTACACAGAGTCAGGCATCAGTAACAGGATGAGAGAACCGCAGAAAAACCGAGCTGCCGAGTCCCGAGAGGACGACGAGTCAGGAAATATCCATAGCCGTCCTATTCATTTCAAACACACAGCACCTTTTCTCCAGCCTACTGCAGGGCTCAGGAGATAGATGTTTTTAACTGAAATCAAAGCACAATGGCAATGACATTATCAGTGGGCAGCCTGGATGTAACCATGTTAAACAACCTTGACAATGACAGCGTTTTTATGCACTTTTACTGATTAAAGAGGGGAAAAGTTCTGGATCTAAACCAGTCAGCAGGT
Organism: Aphyosemion australe; assembly: GCA_006937985.1. Lineage (NCBI taxonomy): Eukaryota > Metazoa > Chordata > Actinopteri > Cyprinodontiformes > Nothobranchiidae > Aphyosemion > Aphyosemion australe. The sequence continues at coordinate 263,484 of SSNS01000026.1, forward strand.
CAGGACCTTGTCATGCTGAAATCAGAGCGCTAACACCTAAAAACATTCATGCTGCAAGGACAGAATGTGGCACGAATGGGAATCATTTAAATAGCCAAAGTCAAAATGCAGCAAAAGGGTTTTTTAATGTTACATTTGAAACTTTTAGTCAACAGGCCACCTCAACCTTCCCTTTGAAAACACTGTTGATGCTACACCATGTATTGTTTTGACCCGTGTGCCCCACATGAAGAGCTAGTCAACACTGTAGCCGGGTAAATGTCAGCAACACTAGGCTTTTAATGAGACCAGAGACTAAGGAGAGGGCTGACACCATCACAGGCTCCGGCGCTGAGAGGCTCATTTACATTACAGCAGGCGACAGCTGGAGATAAGGGGGGAGAGAGGAAGAGCGCTGGAGAAACGAGGCAGCAGGAAATAAAACATGTTGGTTTTAGGACTGCAACGCTTTCCTAGAAGCAGGAATAATCTCATGGTTTACTTAAAGCTCAAAGAGAGGAGCCTTAGATTATGTTTTCCCCCACCACAGATTAAATCAACAGCAAAAAGACTTTCTGTAATATGTTGCTCATGTTGACAGACACTGTAAGATATGCATCAATATAACGGCACCAAGTTCAGGAGGACAAAGTTACCATGGTAACTTGTTTTTATTCGCTTAAAACATGTTTGAAATAGAAAATAATCATTTCGTTTTATAATAATAATAATTTTATATAGCACTTTCCTGAGACTCAAGGCTGCTTTACATTGAAGAAAACAAACAGAAAAGACTGAGACTGAAGAGGAGGAAGAGCTACTTTAGGGTGCATGCTTTGGTGAATAAATAATGTTTTCAGAGTTTTGAATATATCCAGAAGAAGCACCGAGGATGTCAACAGGGGGAGTAATCCAGAGGACTGGGACCACAACTTTGAAAGCTTTGTCACTGAAAGTTTGCATTTTGGTGTGAGGAATGGAGACCAGGCCACTCGGGACACTCAAGGTGATATAAGGGCGACAGAGTTTACAGGTACCAGGGAGCAAGGCCATTTGTTGGTGAGGAGTGATCTGAGACTCGTGTTGCCAAGTGGGTGAGAACACTGAAAGTGGAGTTTTGAATATCCTCTGAATGCAGGGAGAGCTTGGTGGATGGTTTAGGGCTGCACAATTCATAAAAGTCACTATATCAATACGGATAGCCATAACTCACAGGCTATTATAGTTAAAGTGCCATTTACTCAAGCTCTACTTTCCATTGATTTTCTTGATGAACTCTACTTACTTTGAGCAGTTTAGATAGTTGAATCACAAAAGACCGCTTTGAGAGCAAATGTGAATTTAGTCTAAATGATGTCATCATCGCAATATTCAACAATATCATGTTTTTTATTCGATACAGCCTCTGTGATGGTGTGGATTTGTCATCAGCACACAAACTAATAGTGGGAGAATATTTGGCTAAGTCAAAGCTTGTAGAAGTTAAAGAAGAGTGGTACAAGTACACAGCCTTGAGGTACTCCTTCACTATGAGTTAAAGGAAATGAGAGATTAGCCAGTTTGTCAGTTGCTAATGAGCTTTAAACAGCATTAACGAGGGAGTTTCCAGAATGTTCTAAAAATGTTTGAGGTTCTTCCTGCATGAACTGCATGGTGCTGGAATTTTTAACATGTTCATAAAACAGCACAGATTAAGTCTCAAAATAGTTGCAGAGATAGAATCTTCAGTTGTATTTCAGAAACTGCGAGAAATGCCTGGTCTGCGTCACTTTCAGTCCAATTATGTCATGTTGAGGGGCAGCTTCTTGACCCACGACATACAGAATCACACACAGAGCCAGGTAAGTAGAAATAATAATAATTTATTACAAAAATAAAGAAGTTCGGAGGGTAGATAACGAGAACTGAAGGCGCTGCGACAACAGGTAGCAGGATATCCAAAAGGGGTTCTGGGAAAGGAGAGCGAGTGAGTATTTAGGAGGACTGGTGAGAATGTAGAGCTCTGAAGGGCTTACGGGTTCCTGGGGGCTGTGAAGCGTGAGGAGAGGGCAGAGTAGGTCTGGGTGAGCTGGAGGAGGATGGCGAGGTCAGGTGAGCGGCTGAGAGCGAGCGGCCAGGGGAATAGCAGTATGACGTGGCGTGCAGGTATCCGGTCAGGTATGAAGTAGAGGTGAGATGATGCTGAGAACCTGGAGGAAGGACAGGCAGGTTACTGAATTGGCAGGAGACAGGTTTGCAAGTGCAACAAACTATGGCAGACAGGTCAGAAGGCTAGAGCTACCCAAACTGAGTAATCATCCGGCGTGGTGTTGAGTCACACTGCTCCTTAAATCCCCTGGGCCTTGATGACAGGATTAGCTGCAGCTGGGAACTCTCAGACACGCCCACCTGCAAACAAGACTCAGACACAGGTAGCTCACCCTGGACCATGACAAATTATAATCAGACAGCAGATCTCATCAGGTTGGTGCTGTGTGTAAAGTTTTAGCACCTCTCATCCCACCGTGGTAGTGTTACATCCAGCAGCTTTATTCCTTTGCTTCAGTGGAATTTCTCTGAAACGTAAAGGGTAGAACTCTAAAGAGTTAAAGGAGATCACGTAACAGAGACATCAGTTCTGTTTGTGTGGAAGAAGAATGCAGTACAAGTCATGAGTGTAGAAATGATGCACCATATAGTGTGAACATTTTAAACACAGAGATGAGTGAGACTGGTGTCAAAAAGTTCTTCCCATCTGTGTTGGTCTCTCTCTGGGTGGAACTCTCTCTCCTCTCTACTTTGTTTGGTGAATTGAGTCAAGGGGGCACAAGGACGCTGAAGGAAGAATCCTGTGTGTGTGTGTATGTGTGTGTGTGTGTGTGTGTGTGTGGGGGGGGGGGTCAACAGCCCTGAGCACATCCACCGGCCATTCTGGGATTCTCCAGAACTCACAACCTAAACAAGGTTCCGTCTGTCAGTAGAAACCATCTTTCATTATGTTTGCAGCCAAACTCTAACTTAATTTGACTAATTAATATAATACATTAAATAATCAAATAAATAAAAGCAAGCGATCAAGGCTCCTTTGAGGCTAAAAGTGAATTTCTACCTTTAAACAACTTCACGTCCTCTGGTTCAGAGCTTTCTGTTATATCTGTAGTATTTTATATTCTACAGGTGTAAGTAAATGTCTCTACATTTTTTCTTCTGAATAATGATCTAGTGGTGTCGCATTTGGTGGCAGGATGAGGGGGTCCTCATAGCTTTGTCACACTATGAGCTATTTCCCTCCCTCAAAGGCAGGTTTCCAACATTTGGATGAGTAAGGAAGTCGTTTTCATGGACGTCACCATCTGTGACGATGGTGACAATGACGAGAGTAAAATAATCTGTTAAAAAAGGTAGACTTCTGCTCTTGTTACGTGAAGACATGTCACCTTTCATCCAAAAGGGGGTTTCAGTTGGATATTCAAGTCTTTTAAGTCATTTTGACTTTAATTCCCAACCTATTAAACCACCAAATAGTTCCCGAGTGCAGTCACAGCTGCAGCTCACCGTTCCCCATAGGGATGGGTCAAATGTGGAGATGTAATGTCACCAGTGTGTGACGATGACTAATGGGACTTTAACTGTGATCTTCAAACGAGCTGACACCATCTTAGTTGTTCCGCTCTGTCGCATCATCCCGCCAAACCGATATAGCCAATGGTAGGCCTGCTGAGGCTCCTATGGAGCGTGGCTAGACCGACATGCAGAGCAAGATCGTTTTGCTTTGGCTACTGTCGGTCTAGATTACAGTACTTGGAGGATGTGGTTCCCACAATGGGTGCATGGCCACCACAAAATCCAGACTCCTATCCAATGGACTATTGTGTGTGGAAGTCTCAAAGTGAGAAAGGTCAAACTGAAAAATTCACAGAGGAGGAACTGGAGGTTTAAAACCAAGGAAAGCTGGCAGCACACAACCCCCAGAGATACAGAATTCTACTGGATCATGGAAAAATGTCTGAGATGTCTGCAGGAAAAGGAAAACTTAATAAATCGCTGCTGTAGAGAGCTTTTAACACGGCATTACAACCGACCAAAGCGCTGCACATTAACAAAACAGCACAGGCAGAAAAAGTCACAGCAATTAAAAGAACAAGTAAGTAAAAACCAGACAAACAGGGTGGAACCACATAATTCTGGTTTAAAAATGAACATCCAAGGCTGAAAGGAGGATGGCAGAGTATGAAGCCAGGTTTATGAGTTAAAAGTCAGGGAGAAATAGTGCGTTTTCAGCTGTGATTTAAAAATGGCGATGGAAGGGGCTTGCCTAACCTAGAGAGGAAGTGAGTTCCAGAGATTTGGGGCACAGATAAAAAAGCCCAGTGGGACTTAAAACATGCCTTAGGCAGAGGCGTGTCCAGGACTTTTAAAACGGGGTGGCCCAGGTGGGGCACTTGCTTATGCATGCCCTCACAAAATTGTTAGTTTTTTCAGTGCAGTGAATTTGTGAGCTCTACATTGTCGTGACCAATTTTTTCTTCTTCTTCAAGCTGTTTAGTGGTGGCTTGCAAGCCACTTCTTGGTGCATTACCGCCACCAACTGGAGTGGAGTGGGACTGGCACGGTTATTCTAAATACCATATATGTCCAGGGTTATTATCGTAAACGAAAACTAACGAAATAACGAAAACTAGAATTAAAAAAAAATTTCGTTAACTGAAATAAAAATAAAAACGAATTTAAAATGAAAAACTGAAACTAACTGAAACTGTAATGAGGGTTAACAAAACTAACTAAAACTAACTGAATTTAAAGAGAAAATTAGCTTAGTTTTCGTGTTTATGTTTTATTTTAATTTCCGGTAGTTTTTTTTTGTGCGCGTGCCACAACAGACGGCTCGTCAGTCAACATCGAGCGTCATGTCGGCAAGAGCTGGGAGGAAGTGACAGGCACTGTTGTACCTGAATGTGTTCATTAAACGATCGTTTGTGAACTGAACTCGCTTGTATTTTGCCTGACGAACGTTAAAGTGAGCGCGCTCATTCTGGCGTATGTGAACAGGTTTATGAACTGCGTTCCCTCGTAGTTCGTGAGCTCCAAATCTCCACCGAGCTAAAGTAGCTAAAACAGCCTGTGAATCATAGACTTTATAAAAAGTAGACCCTGAAATTGTGGCCGCCTTAGGGAATAGCGGTCGGTGTGGCGTGTACACTTCAATTTCTATGCTGTGGAGGCCTGACCTCTTGGTGCGTTCAATTTACCTCGGAGAACATACAACTGCACATAACATCGATTTTAGATGCACCCTTACAAGTTTATCTTGTAAAATAAACACGTTTCCACCACAGCAACTGTTGTTATTACAAGAAGCTGCTATGTTGAACCTCAAAGTTGGATTCAAAAGCATTCTCTGACTTAGGGGGGTGTTCCAGTTCATTATTTCTACTCGGAAGTTAGAATTTCCGAGATTTTTTTGTTACTCTGCCATATCTTTGATACTTACCTGGAATGTTTGGTAGCTCACCTGTTCTAACTGAATACATTTGTGAAAAACTATGATGATTTTCTGGGATTTTGTTAGACACAACAATTATCTATGCTTTTATTCATTCTTGTCTTTGATATGTAACTAATATTACAAAAAAGACTAAAACTATAACTGAAACTAATAAAAACTAAACTGAAACTAAGCATTTTCAAAAAATAAAAACTAAACTAAAACTAAAAAACAAGTTGTAAAAATGTATTAAAACTAAATAGAATTAAAAATTTTACGTAAAAACTAAATAAAAATAAAAACTAATAAAAAATGCAAAACTATTAAAACCTTGTATATGTCAATATGAAAAAAGAATAAAGAATAAAAATAAATGTTCTGTTGGCCTGTCGTCCACAAAAGTCAATTCAAATGGAACTCAGTGGGGTGGCACCTGAGGTGGCCAATCAGATTTCAAGGGTGGCATGTGCTACCCCAGGCCCCTCCCTGGACACGCCCCTGGCCTTAGGAACAGTGAGGAAATAGTTAATGAATGGACACAAAACAGGTGTGAATATTAGCACATCTGAACCATCCCAACACGAATACTCAAATCAAAGCTAGAAACAAGACCTCAGGTTGATTTTAATAATTCCATCTGATGTATGTCAAATACACCAGCTTCAGGTGAAAAACATCTGTGTTCATCGATCGAAGTTGTGAAAATGTCAATACTTGTGAATTATTGTACTACTGTTGTAGTATCAAAGTCGCCGTTATTTCCCAAGCAGGATTTGCAGCGCTGCCTTCTTGATTTGTTTCCCAAAACTGGATCATGTTTGTTTAATGAGCATTTCTCCATCACATTAAAGGCGGGCCACATCTTGCCAAATCCGCTCTAATGTAGGCCCGTATGGTTAATTTAAATGTCACATGCTAAATATTCTCCTGTATCTGTGATCCAGCAGTCTTACATCAGCTGCTTTTCTTCTAATCTTAAAGGAATAAACTGAATTTCTGATGAAGAATGAGCAGCAGTGGAGGCGGTGATGAATATACTCGACATCATGCCTCCATAGCTCCACATCCACTCTGGCTGTTTGTCAGGCTGCTTTACACTGGTGAGAGGGGGGGTGGAAAAAAAAAAAGCTGGTGTCACTTTAGCTTCCAAGTACAGTAACAAGCTAGAAATGAGTAACGGAAAGCCTCCGGACTAGGGAGCCCAATGAGCTCTGGATCTGTTGACGTACAGGCCAGATGTTCCAGATGCCACTTGAGATGGCTGCCAGTAGCTGAGCAGATTCATGTTGAGAATATTAAATTATTGATTGCATTTTGAATTTTGGTTCACAATGAAAATATAATGGACCAAGCAAAGGTTTGTCTTCTTCTGTCACGTTTTGTGGTGAGTGGGTGCAGCGGGACCCAAATGTCTGGATCACAAATATACAAAAACACCACGACTCCAATAACTAAAACAAATCTGGCAACATAAAAACCAAGTGACTAGAGAGATCAGGGACAGTCATTTCTCAGTAAACTGGTCCAAATCAGCAGACTCCATAAAGGTTGCTCATCTCCAGAGTTAAGTAGGTGTTCTGTTGCTTGGTGGTGTGTTGACTCCAGTGGTCCTGGCTCACTATCCTGCTTGCTTAAAGGAGTCATCACCTGAAATCTTCACTTTTCCACTTAAAAACATGTCTATAATGGCTTCCTAATGATTGTTCACTGGCTGAGAAGCCGATATTTAACATTGACACATTTGTTTAATCTGGCCTTCTTCAACCAGCTCACATGCACCCCACGAGCACGCGCACTCCAAAACGAGATTAGCCTATATTTCGACACAAGGGCCGAATATAAACAAATATGAACCAGCAGCGAACAAACCAGCACAACAAAGCTCATTTCATAACGTGAAACGCATAAATTATGTCTTACCGTTGACGACTCATGTTATAATCCGTGTTATGGGAGACAAAACTCCGATCGGTTTGTATATTCCATCTTCACAACAGCATAAGAGCCGATGCCTGGCTGTTAGCTTGCTTTGTCCCAACTCAACAACAAACGAGGAAACCATTACGCACGAGGCGAGGCGAGGGCACGTACATACACGGTTGGATCCCGTAGGTCACTGCCAGGTCGGGTTCAGTTATAACTTTTGTTGTTTTGGAGCGAGACGCTGAAGCTGCTTCCTACTTCCTGCTTCCTTCCACCAATCAACGCGCTCCTCAGTCCTGCGCGCGTCCGAGACAGCCGAAATATCGCGTGTGATCTCGCGAGAAAATATGCCCTTCACAATAAAGGATTAAAAAATCACATTTTTTATTATTTTTCCAATACAATTCATTTTAATGGTCTAAAAGACTATAATAGGATGTTGATATCCACAGTATTATAGGTGATGACCCCTTTAAGTTGTTTCCTTGGATTAGCACACCTGGATCAAAAGCTGCCTGTTCATCACCCATCAACATAAATCAGGTGTGTTGGAGCAGGTGAACTATGTAGGATTGTCAACTTCATCTTTAGGACAAACTACCAGAGTCCCAAAAAGAAAAACACCATTTGAAGTAACGAACAACAAAAGACGTTTGGATCTATAAAACTGGTTTGGGTGGACGTGATGCAGGGATGAAAGCCAACGGGAGGGGTGAGTGTTTAAAAGCCTAGCTTGTTTTGCAGATTTGCTGTTGCAGCTTTAGGCGTATGAGTCAGTAATGGGCTCCTGCAGAATTTCATGACGAGCCAGAGGAGATTTATCTCTTTGAATCAGGTGTGTTGGAGCAGAGAAACATCTAAACATTCTGCTCTGAGGAAACATTAGTTTAAACCACTGATCATTATTACAAATTAGAGCTAGACGAATCTATTATTTGATGAGTTAAAGATGTTATATATATATATGATAATATTAGAGGTAGAAGATGAAAGGATTTTTTTTCTAAATGAAAATCACAAGGCGCTCCTTCAGATTTATTTATTTATTTTGGCTGTTTTTTGATTTTATGACTTTTAATTATATTGATCTTTTATTGATTATTTAGATTTTATTATCTTTCATTCATTCATTTGTAGCTGATCACAGTAAACCCCCTCAGCATTAACCTGCATCTAAACTAGTTGTTCCATTGTAAATAAAGTGGCTTATTTTTTTGTTTTGTCTCTTATGTTGTTTGCAAATCAGACTTTTTATTTTTGGAACAATTGACCTAAAGTCAGCAGAATGGGGCAGAAAACAGTATGTTGCATTGTGACTGGCTATTGTAAAGCGTGGCTTTGGAGTGAGTGATTATTCTCATGGCGACTGACGGCAGAGACAGCTGGGCGATCAGGTGATCTGATCAACACAACAGGAATTTCTTTTTGATGTTTACAGTAGAAAGAAAACGGTTTTGAAGAATGAATGGATGAACTTTTTAGTAAGCATGTCCGATATGATCGGGCTACCATATCGGCCGATATCAGCATTAAAATTTAATATAGGAAATTATCGGTTTTCAGTCTTTTAATGACACATTTACATACCATACACATATTATACATCAAACTCTTCAGCTACTTCTCCTCTCTCTCAAAATGTAATATGACAGATCTGAGGTAACCTTTTTGAGATATTTTAGTTTATTTGGTACAACTAGTGAAGCAGAAATTTGCCCTGTTTAGTGACAAACGACTAAAACAAAAACAAGAATCTTCACCCAAGGCTTGCTTTTATATGGTAAGATATTTATGAATGTTTTATCACCGTAACTGCATTATAGAGAAAAGGAAAAAATACATAACTAATACACACATCTTAGCGTCACTCTTAGGGAGAATGAGTTCAGCTGCTGTTGGAGACAAAATAAACATGACACTTTTCCTGTTACTAACTTAAATTAAAGTAGTTGTTGTTTTGCACAGAAAATGTTTACAAGTTAAGCATGATAGGAGATATGTGATGTTGGTAACCTAAAATGTTTTAGTTTTTCTTTTTTTTATGAGAGGGGGACACAGCATATGTCAGTATCAGTTTATATCGGTATCGGAAAATTAAGAGTCCACAATATTGGTGGTCAGAGTACTTTGAAGACCTCCTCAATCCCCCCGGCATGCCTTCTAGTGAGGAAGTGGAGTCTGGGCTCTCCCTTAGAGATAGGGTGAGAAGCTGCTCCTCCACATCAAGAGGAGCCAGTTGAGGTGGCTCGGGCATCTGGTCAGGATCCTCCTGGATGCCTCCCTGGTGAGGTTTTCTGGGCACGTCCAACCAGGAGGAGACCTAAAGGAAGACCCGGGACATGCTGGAGGGACTATGTTTCTCAGCTGGCCAGGGAATGCCTTGGGATTCCCCTGGAGGAGCTGGCCCAAGTGGCTGGGGAGAGGGAAGTCTGGGTCTCTCTGCTTAGGCTGCTGCCCCTGCAACCTGACCCCGAATAAGTGGTATTAATGGATGGATGGAATATTGGTAAAAAAGCCAATATCGAGCATTTAGCATTTCAATTAAACGCATATTTTTATAATTCATAATAAACCAGTGAGGCATACATGTAGACACAACCAGTTTACAGATAGAAAACTCTCTGTGACCACCTGAAGCTGATTTTGACCCATTAGACCAATAGAATTTTTAATTATGATCCATTTGGGCCCTTTAGTGAAGAAGTGTTTTGCTTCTCGTAGTGGCTGCTGTGAGCCGAGTGTTATTTTTTAAAGCTTCTCTGAAGCACAAAATGTGACTCAAGTTCAGTTTTAATGCACCCAAAACGAGGGAGTGACCAATTATATCGTCAAGCTCCATGAGGTGACAGCTAATTATAAAACTCAGAATGAGGACACACAAGTGAGCATTTCACCCTCTTCAGCCAGCAAACCTTGCTGTCGAGAGCCATCACACACAGGAAAGGATGAACTCGGCTCTGTTGAAAGGTTTTGAACAAATATCAGACAAGTATGTGTTGCAAATGACTCTCGACTACAAACTCACCAAACCTTAGCTCAGTATCTGTAAAATGAAGGGATTTACAGCCATTGCTGTGTTTGCTAGAGTTTACTAGCTGTGGCAGCCATCTTGAATTAGATAGACTTCAAAGGTGAATCAGCTGAAGATGTACATCCTGTGATTACTTTGTGAGAATTTCACTAAACTCCATCCATTTTGTCACAAGATATGCTAATGCACACACAGACCCTGTCAGAGGTGGGGGTTTATGACATGAGGAAACTGTCATTTCCACGTCTGAATTTAGAAAATCAGAACTCATCTCTCTTAAAGTCACAGTTTCCTTGTTTTCGTCACTGAGAATAAAAACACGCTGGCAGTTTGCAGTTGTTTCTTGAGGTGTTGGTTTTCATCATCAGGTTTTTTCTCAAAGGTGTAAGATTTGAGTCATAGCAGGAAGCATCTGCTCAGCAGAGCACTCTCTGTTTCTGATGAGGCACAGATGACCACCGTGTGTCCATATCAGTGTGTCCATCCGTGGTTTCTAGACTGACTTACTCCATTAATTCAGTACAAACTTATGCATATTGAATTTTACCTTAAATGTTGCTTGAAATGATCTAAATCAGATCATCATCAATGACTTAGAGCCAGTTTATCCTGGACCACTTGGGTGATGTTGACCTGAGTCTAAATGTTGACCCTTGACCTTAAAGGTAAAATTCTAAACTGGTTGTTCGCCTTGGAAGTAGACAGGTTGGTATGAGATTTTAATGCTACCTTTAGCAAAAATACCTCACTGTCACAATAACTTATATTGAAATACCAGCACAGTGATGATTTATTTATATGGTGATTCATTTTTAAACAAAAATTGACCAAATGGAGAATGTGCTCTCTGAAGGTCAACAAAAAGGCAAAAGAAGGTGAGATATGACAGCTGTAGCAGCCATCCAGCTAATTCTATTAGCAAATGCTACATAGCATTATCTTGGCATGAATGCTGTGTAATGTGTTGTCTCTTCAAGCAGCAACTCTTCTCGTGGGTTTCTGCACATTGCAGGAACATCTTTCTCCAAGTCAGTTTTTCAGTAGATAAGAAAATCCCAAACAGCCGACTATGAAGGGAAAACTTTCTATAGCTGGTTTTACGTTTTGTTTTCAATTAGCTGTAATTGTACTTTTACTTCATTAACAAAACGTATCATCAGTTCAAATCTTCTATATGTGGAGAACATGTCTGATTTAATTCAGACTGGATTTGATTTAAAAATAAGCATCAAATCTTTGTTTTCCTATTTAAACATACATTTTTTGTTCCATTTTCCCTGGATTTAGATTGTGCTGTTGCAGTGTGGCATCAAATAATCTGGAGTCACACATTAAATCTCTGCGTCTAAGATAATACAATGTTTAAAGGCTGATGTTTAAGGGACTTTATGAGTTTTGGCTTGCTTTTAGCACCCCCTAGTGTTCGTTGGCAAAAGTGAAAGTGAAACGTATCTCCTCGCTGCAGTGCGTTTGTCTTTTTAACACCTTAATCTAAATGCTGAAATGTCTCCTCAGACTTCATTAGTGTCTACAGGAGCGGTTCATCACTAAATCAAACAAATCAGCTGTGTTCATGATCTAAAACATGCAGGAAACGTGCTGGAAGCAGACTGCAGCTCCAGTCGTATCAGCTCCTTTTTTCTCCAAGTCCAACAGAGACCAGACCGGCACTCTGAAGCGTTAAGTGTGATCTGAGTGACATTTCATTAACCCTGTAATGGGTCATTTTAGCACATACTGGCGCAAGAAAATGATTTAAATATATGAAAAAGTTGCATATTATGGCTTTAAGAGCAGACATCTGCTCTGAAACCTTTTCACAGGTCCTTTTTTTTTTTTGCAAGTTGAGTCTCAAGTCTCATCCGGAATGCTAAAATACATGATTAACATTTTTAGTTGATCTAGCACAAAAGGTGAGTTTTGCATAAACCTCAGCTGAGCAAAAGAAAAGGAATGGAAGGAAGTTATTTCTAAACATTTACTTGTTAATGATTAAATCAGCCAGTTGCCATAGCGGTGGTATTCTGGGTGCAGCATTTCTTAGTGGAGTTCTTCCTCTTCTGATTTCTTACAAAACTGGAAGAAAAAACAACTTCCAGAAAACCTTTGTTATAAAACCTGCCAGTCTAAATATATCAATGTCATTGTGTTTCATGTAAGGACAAAAAGTCCCACATTAATCCTCTAATCACTGGTTTGTACGGCGGCGAAGTGTTCCATAAAAGGATTTTGCTCCACACTAGATGTGTATTTACATGCATTAGAGCCAGTGTCAACGTCAGCGCTTACCAGGCTTGCTCCATGCTGAGTGCAATCATTTACCTGTCCAAACAACATGTCAACAACTCCAGAGAGTGACAGCCCCTTTAATGCCAGCATTTGAGCAGATTTCACTCGCTGCTTTTACCAAATGGGTTGAGTCATGCGGCTGTGGAGGTTTTTAAGGGGAACTTCTGAGTGATAGTAATGAGCTCTAGGGAGACAGCCGCGCTGCGGTTGTAGTCGGCACGGCGCCCAATTATCCACCAGCACCTGTCGAAGTCGGCCGTGCCTGTACGGAGTCGGGCTTTCAAACCGCGTGCGTGTTGTCCCTCCCCTCTGCTATATATTCTCATCGCTGCTATAATGAGGGTGTGGGGGGGATGCTATGGCACCAATATACTGAGTTGGATATTTTAAAAGTTTTTTTTGGGAGGATGTTTGCCTATTTACTGGATTATTTCTACACATTTTATATTAGCTTCCGAGCAGCAGCGTATTTATTCTGATTTGGTGGAAACGAGGTTTAAAAGACTACAGGTTACAGGAATCGTGAAAAATACATTTGTCACAGAAAGATGAGAATAATTGGCTTTTTACCATCATTCTGTGGATTTAAAGCTAAAATAATATGAAAACTGATCTTTTTACCATCATTCTTAGAGAAGTTCTGCTGTCACCTCCACCTCGTACCTACCTGCCTAATGTGGCTGCTCCTGTTTATTCTGCACAGCTCTGACTGACTCAAACTAATAAAAGGACAAGATTATATTGTTTCCATGTGAGATTTTTGTTCCTAATATAACAGGAGTGTGATGGATTAAAAGAGCTCAGTGACCTTCGGGCTACATGAAGAGAGTACCAGTCTGTAACTCTGCAGTGATCTTGCATAAGTCTCATTCTGCTACTGGATGCGATTCAACAAGGCTCCAGGAGCAAAATCAAGTCTTTTGCCAATACATATTCCACATGTTCCAGATAGAGTTGACAAAGCTCCTCAGAAGAAAGACAGAACGTCATCAGGGTACCAAGGAAGTCCAGCTGCCGTCACTTGAACTAGGATGACCATGACCTGGATGGCTGAGAACCTTCACCGCCACGTCAAGTCACAGGAAACATTTTAGCATTTGACCCACAAAAATGGTGAATGACCTGTAATTATATAACACCTTCTAGGGTTCTACAACCCCCCAAGGTGCTTTACAACGCAACCAGTCATTCATCCATTCACACACTGGTGGTGATGAGCTATAATGTAGCTACAGCTGCCCTGGGACACACCGACAGAGGTGAGGCTGCCGAACACAGGCGCCACTGGTCCCTCTGACTGTGTCTTGCCCCAAGAACACTACGACTGTGACGGACTGAGTGGGACTCGACCCCACAACCCTCCAGTTACGGGGTGAGCACTTAACTCCTCTGCCAACGTTGCCCAAATTGCAAAGTCTGGGGAAGCTGCAGAAACATGGCTAAAAGTCCCAAACAGAAAAGGGCAGAATGAAAACAAAACTAAAACCCATTTATAGGGATTACCTTTCAGCTTTGACACCATTTATCCAAACAAATATTGTGTTAGTAATTACTTTTCAGTTTTACTCGATTACGTATCTTGTGAACCTAAACTCTGAGTGTCAAGGCCCAGAGTGGGTTCCTAACTAAAGCGTGTCGCTGACATTTTATTAAGGCTTAGAAAAATTGTGTCAGTTTGTAAAAATAAAACTGAGCACATGCTTCTTTTAATGATAGCAGAGTAAAACAGCACGTCAACACAGCAGTTAAACATTTGCAGCATTCGTCTCACATTTCCAGCTGTGAGAATTCATCTCCAGCACAGGAACTCCTGCTGGGAAGAGCTCCAGTGGTGGAACATGTATCTGGCTGAAGTTTTTGTGACATACAATCAAGCAGCACCAGCCTAAAAACCTTCTGTGATTGGTTATGAAGAGCATGAAGTTGGACTGAAGCTTCCAGCCTGGCCTCTAAACTCCCAAACCCCTTTAGAACTAGCTTATTTCCTCAATTGATTCAATTTGATTTGATTTTCGAATCGAACCATTTGGCCCAAAGGCTCAGGGAAGCCGAGGACTTTGACAAAACAGCAGTATCTGATTCCACTCTAATGAGAACAGAACAGGTTGAAGTGCTGGCAAACGCACCCCAATCCAATCAGCGCTTCTGTCCATACGTCGCTCATGCTTTCCACCTGCTGTGTTGGACTGTCATGTCTGCTAACATGTTTTAGACTAGGCTGAATCAGCAAACACCAGCCTGTACCTTTTTTGTACATGTTTTTTTTTACCTTGTCTCAAACATATATGTGCTCTTTCTTGTAATCTGTCATTCAGATCACCTGCTGAAAGCCCTTCTCCTTCATAAAGGGATATTCTGGAGTATTTTGCTCAGTCATCTTCTCAACTGCTTATTTCTCACCATGATCACAGAGAAATGTTGGCTAGCCATTTTTGGGCCTCGGTGGCAGAGGAGTTAAGTGCCCGCTCATAACTGGAGGGT
Organism: Aphyosemion australe; assembly: GCA_006937985.1. Classification (NCBI taxonomy): domain Eukaryota; kingdom Metazoa; phylum Chordata; class Actinopteri; order Cyprinodontiformes; family Nothobranchiidae; genus Aphyosemion; species Aphyosemion australe. Next base: position 278,651 of record SSNS01000026.1, read on the forward strand.
TGCAGGTTAAAGCCCCACTCAGTTTGTTGTCAGCCTAGCCTCTGTCAGTGGCCATCAGTGTGTGAATGGGTTTTGTTCTAAAGCTACTTGGGGGGTTGTAGGCCTCTAGAAGGCGCTACATTATTAAAATACAGGCCATTTACCATTTTTGGTCTGTAGGAGTACCCAGAGAAAACCCATGCATGTATGAGGAGAACATGGAAACGCCATGCAAAAGGGCCACAGCTGGGATTCAAACCTGCAACCTTCTTGCTGTGAGGCGACAATGCTACTAACTTTGCCACGAGGCAGCCCAAAGTCTGTTAACTCATTAACTGCCAGCCGATTTCTGATCAGAAAGCCCCTGACTGCCGTTTTTGAGCGTTTTTACTGTTTTTTGAAGAGTCACAGAACATTGTGCTCTATGATCATGTAAACGCCAAAAGTACCAAAAGAAAGACTAGACTCACTTCTTACATCAGGAAGAATCGCCGTATTTCGAGTGTTATCCGTTCTTTCACAATCTGGTGCCCAAGCGCCGCTGCAGACACATTTCCGGTTCGGCGCATCGGTTTTTTCACAGCAGCGTCCCAAAACAAACTCGTAATCCATTGATTTTCCGCTTCCTGATCACGTGACGTGTGACATACACGGATGAAGATCCGCTTTAGACACGTGATGTTTGTTCCCACAGTGCGGGGGCTCGTTCCGACGCCAGCCCCGTAAAAAAATGCAAAGTACGACTAAAGTCGTCAATGGCAGTGAATGAGTTAATGTGTAAGGTAATATGCCTCTCTTACTCATTGTGGATAGCTTCCTTAACGGCCTCCGTTTGGAGAAATACAGTTTCAGTCCTAAAGGACTGATGAGCTAACGGCTAGTCTGACCATAGTGTGTCTTAAACCAATAAACCAAATATTTCATTTCTGCCTAGATTTCTAAGAGCTCTGCCTCTTTAACAGGATTAGTACATTCTCTCCAACACCTGCTGTATCAAGTCCTAGACATGTTTTCTGCCCTCAGGTGGAAGGTCTGAGAACTGCAGGTGGCAAAGGCCAATTACATTTCTTTTTTATTATTGTTGAATTGGTGAAAATGCATAGTAAAATCTAGCAGAGAACAACTCAACCCTTTAAAGGACACTTGATGAAATATATTTTTCAACTTTAGACATCCAATCAACACAAAGTGTGCACAAATGATCCAACATACCCTACAAAGTGTTAGTTTAAAATGAAAATAATTACATTTTGGATTTTTTTCTTTATAAATTTTTGCCAAAAAAACTGAAAAAAACTTTAATTTTCTCCAACCTCAGCTTTTAAAACATTGTATGTTAATTTCCCAACTAATTTATATTTATACATACATTTAATATATGCTTCCAAATTTTAATTTCTGCAGTAATTTAGTCACACACGCACGCACGAGCCTCCCTCTTGTTGATAGATGATGTAATAACCTGACAGAATGTAATAAATAGCGTCTTTACACGGCGTGAAAATGCAATAAAGCCCTGTCAGGCAATCAATTCTCAGATAACATAAGTCCCAGTATTACATTATCTGCCATCGTATCTCCATGTGAGAGGGAACATAATGTTAAATGATGATCCAATAATATTAAAAGCAATAATAAGGGTCGATAGCGTTATTGCTCCATGTTATTAAACTCCCTCTTTTTTTACAGCTTGTCACTTTTTTTACACAAAGTAACAAAATACAGTCAGCAGGAAGTGGGACTGGACTTAATTAGCTCGATTAATCAATAATTATTTTTTAACAAGAGCACAGAAAGTCTCATTTAAATTACTGACATAAATCACATCTGTCTTTGCGTCACAGAATTTCCGGTGGAAACTATTAATTCCTCTCAGTTAAACGGGAGGAGATAATTCCGTGTTAAGCAGCTGTTGTTAAAGTTGGTATTTGGTGAAAATGAAGTGGCATCAGAAAAACGTTTTTGGATCATTTCTGTTACTTTCTTCAAAACAGAAATCCAAGCAAACCTTTGTGAACGTGTATTTATGCTGGAACGGATCCGTGGATATCTGCAGCCTCCTGCTGCACCACAACACACCAATCCTCTCATTCCAGCATTTAAATAGCACCATTCTGCCCTAATCTCAAATCTGAGCCGCATTCTTCAAATGAAGAATTTCACATATTAGCATTCATCCTCATATATTACATTTCCACGGACAAAAGGAGCCACCGTGTTCTTAATCACTTAAACCCACATGCAATCTGGCTCAGCCATCTTAGCCAAGGCCGCGGATCCATTAGTCCCTTCTCATTTCGGGGGCAGAACTTCCAACCTATTAGTTCTGCTATGCTCTGCTAGATTTCCATAACCTTCCATTTCAGCATTTTCTGCAAGAAAATGGGAAAAGTTGCAGATTAATTTGAACTAATCCTTCGTTTTTCTAATGCCTTTAATTACTTGTTCCGGCCTTTGACACCCTGAATGATCATCGGCGTTAGGTTGACTTAGCAGGAAACCCATCTTATTGTTACAGAAAACAGTTCCATGTCTGTGTTTAAGGGGCACTCTGATTTCCTGCACAGCAGCAGCGTGTTTTTTATCTCACCACTGAGCCATGGGGATAAAATTGCATTTGCAGATAACCAGTTTTTCTAAGATGGAGTATTAGAACTGCTTGTTTTCTGGTTTTGAGATTAAAATTTAAGTGTTGAAAATATTATTTTCAGAATAAATACCAATCCCAGAGAAGTGCAATTTGTCGTGCTTCTGAATCTGACTGCATTTATTTATCTATTCATAACGGAGAGTTCTTGGTGAGTTTGGGTAAACTACAAAAATTACAGACACCAGTCATCTTCTTGAACCAGTCCAGCAGCACCAGAACCCCAACAACAGAACTCAAAAGTCTTTCATGCAATCCTTCACAATAAGAGTCTCGGACCACTCAGCACGCCTCAAAATACATTTGAAACATCAGAAACTTAAACTTCAAAATGTTTTAATATTATTCAGTAAAACTCAAACTGCAGCTCAAAACTCTGGGACGTTTCTGAGATTATTTGAAGATTGTGTTAATCTATTGGTGTAAATGTGTAAGTGCTTTCTTTATTCTGAAGTCACCAGCACACATTCACACGCTGCTGGTGATGGAAAGCCACTTCTTGCCTTTGAGTCGTTTTTTTCTTCCTTTACATTTCCACTTTATTTTAGATACAATATTTCATTCTTGTTTCTTTAGAGTTTTCTGGAAATAGAATTGATCCTGAAGTATTATTTCATCTTTTTTCCTCATCATTTTGACTTTAATATTTAAACGGGACTCCCTAAACATTTCCCATTTTCTGGCTCTAATATTCCATCCTGTTTCCCTGTTCTGGTTGCCTTGTAGCTTAATTTCACTCTGTCATCATAAACGGGCTAAAGTCACACGCTAAGATTAGACCGAACACTTCTCTGGTCCTGGGAGCGTCTCAGAAGAAGCATCACTGTCACATCTTCAACATCTTCAGCTCAGTTCTTCCTTTTTGTTCTCAATCTGCAATGAAATGATTGAACTGGACTGGAGGAATACAGCTGCTGGGACCCGCACACCTCACTCTCCTTTCTACCCCCCAGCAGTCACACAGCATACACGTCAATGTGACCGCTGAGGCAGAGCAGCCTTTTCATACCGCTAACATTCAAAGGAGACCCAAACGACCCGATGAAAGCAATCTAATACCACAAATTAGTCTGCCACTTAGCCTGGATTATAAACCTCATGAGGGCTCGGGTTAAAATAACCAGAGTGTCGTTGTTCAGTGGTGTAAAACAGCAGAGGTGAGTTCACAATGAAGCAAAAACAGTTTAAAGTTGAGGCTTGTGCTCTCCATTCCTCTGCATTGTGTAATTAAAATGATTTTTTTAGCCCTCCCTCCTCACTACCTCCTGGCCTGGCCTTTCTGTACCGGCAGCCCACGTCGGCCTACAGAGACGGGAGTGATCCTGATCGCAGCCCAACACGAAGACGGACGAGAACACTCCGACACGCGAGACGGCTGACATGAGAGAGCAGGAGATAAGAGAGCGCAAGGAGCTGTTGATTAATGGCTCATGTCTCTGGAGCTTGTCAATCCAGGAGCGTCACTGAGCTGCAAAAATAAACCCTCATAGTGTAAATGAAGCCGGTGCAGGAGTGTCGGGGATCAGATATGATAAACTGGCTGTCAGCTCTTCCTTTTTATGCAGAAGAAATGAGCTCATGTAATTCCACTGCTAATTCAGCCTCTTATTAATGTTGAACCTCTGTGTTTTTCATTTCTCTGTCAAATGTGATGCCCACTACATTTTATTGAATCCCTGGTCTCTCTAATTCCACCTCATGTCCTTCTCCAGCAGAGTTGGTGCTAATTTAGCATTGTTTCGGTGCTATGGTCTACACAGAACAACAACGGGTACTAAACACGTACTGAAAGAACTTTGATGGAAAACAAAACCAAGTTTTTTGCAGATGATGTTATTTTTTTTAGCTTCAACAAACTATGACCTTGAACTTATGCTGAGAAGGTTTTGCTGACATGTGAAGCAGCTGGGATGAGGGTCTATTGGTCCAAACATAAGGTGGATTGCCTGATCTGGGTCGGTAAAGAGGTCCTAACTCAAGTGGAGGATTTTAAAGATCATAGGTGGGGAAGGAGGGAGCAGGAGATCAACAGGCAGCTGAGGACAGTGATGCAGATGCTGAACTGTTCTGTTGTGGTGAAGATGGAGCAAAACCAGAAAGCAAAGCTTTCAATTAACCGGGTGATCTTCATACCAGTCCATACCCTGGCTTTCCACTGGAGTCGTAAGCAGCGCGTAATGTAATAGACTGCAAGCTTCCTTCCACTGAGAGCATTTCAGCTAAGGTGTTTCACACAATGACCGCAGACGTGCAAGACCACGCGTGAGTATGGCAGTTCACGTGTTATCAGCCAGGCAGCATGTGGTTTGTTGTCTGTTCCGTTTACCTCAGCTATGGAGGTTTTGCAGGTAATGACATACTTTTTTACAAGTTAAGCACATGAGTTAATTCTGAAAGTTTCTGGATATTTTACGCTTTCGTGTTTGACTTGTCTGTCTCAATCTGAACTGCTGAGCTTAACGCATTCTGGAAGCATAGCGTGTAAAAAATAAACTCTGAGGATAAGCAACGCATACCTACACTAACGGGACGCTTCCAAAACGTAACGCTTCACGGCCGGTGGAAACGCACCCATCAACTATGCTGACGACTAATTGCTGTGTTCTACATCTGCTGATGTTGAATGATGCATACGCGTCCAGTGGAAAGGCACATTTGTCTATAGTCATGAGCTTTGTGTGAGCTTGAATGATGAAAGAACAAGAGCTGATGTTCCTCCGTGTCGAGAGGAGCCAACTGAGGTGGTTCAGGCATTTGGTCAGAATGCCTCCTGGACGCCTCTCAGTGGAGGAGTTTTGGGCATGTCCTTCCTGTAGGAAGCCCCCAGGTTGACCCATGACACGCTGGGGTGATTATATCTCTACGTTGACCAGAGAACATCTCAGAGTTCCACGGGTGTTGCTGGAGGAGGTTGTTGGGGAGAGAACTGTTGTCGTCTTCTCTGCTGGGTCACTACCCCCATGACTCGGACCCAGATAAGAAAATAAATGAATAAAATCTGTGATGTCACTTTTAAGCAAATTCATCCATCTTCTTGATTTCCTCTAGCAGGTGTTGCTTCCTAATTGAAAGCACTTAACGTTTTGAGAAACACTCCAGCTTCTTTTCACACATTCACTTACACTATGCTTTAGCTCACGTTATGGTTGACACTTCAGCAATATTCTGTATGCTGGCTTTGACTTCTGTCACCTTCTCTTCTTCATCATCTGGGTCGTTTTTGGGTAATTTTGGAGCTTCTAATTTTGCCATTTATGGATGCAAATACCTGCAAAGAGAGAGTTCATCAGACAACAGTGGTTTCAAGATTCTTCTGTGACCAGTTTGTTTTGTTCCAGTTTAGATTTTTCTCCATGCAACCGAGCCTCTCTGAAATGTGAGAACAACTCATGCTTCATCCTAGACTCGTGAAAATGTTCTACACACACACACACACCCAAAAAAAGTTCCATTCATCCATTTTCCTCTGCTTATCCTGGGTCGGGTCACGGGGGCAGCAGCCTAAGCAGAGAGGCCCAGACGTCCTTCTCCCCAGCCACTTGGGCCAGCTCCTCCGGGGGAATCCCAAGGCGTTCCCTGGCCAGCCGAAAGACATAATCTCTCCAGCGTGTCCTGGGTCTTCCTTTAGGTCTCCTCTGGGTTGGACGTGTCCAGAAAACCTCACCAGGCAGGGAGGCGTCCAGGAGGCATCCTATAGATGCCCGAGCCACCTCAACTGGCTCCTCTCGATGTGGAGGAGCAGTGGATCTACTCCAAGCCCCTCCTGGATGTCCGAGCTTCTCACCCTATCTCTAAGGTAGAGTCCAGACACCCTGCGGAGAAAACTCATTTCGGCCGCTTGTATCCACGATCTCATTCTTTTGGTCACTACCCAAAGCTCGTGACCATAGATGAGGGTAGGAACGTAGATCAACTGGTAAATCGAGAGGTTTGCCTTCCGGCTCAGCTCCCTCTTCACAACGACAGACAGGTACAACACCCCCATCACTGCAGACGCAGCACCAATCAATCTTGCGCTCCATTGTTCACTCATGAACAAGACCCTGAGATACTTTAACTCCTCCACTTGGGGCAGGACCTCATCTCTGACTTGGAGAAGGCATTCTAGCCTTTTCTGACTCAAGACCGTTGTCTCAGATTCAGAGGAGCTGATTCTCATTCCAGCTGGTTCATGCTCGGCTGCGAACTGCTCCAGGAAAAGAAAAACAAGTGTCATACAAAAGGCTTCGTGGGATTTTTGCAGTTTCTGTCTCCTTTAATGTTGACGTGAAACCAAACATGTTTAAACAATCTCAGAAAAGAAAAATATGAACATAAAGATCAGATTAATTTATAGACTTGCTACTATACAGGGTCAGGGTTGGTGGTAATATACATCATTGAGTTTAGATGTTAAAAAAACAGTCATCTGATTTGTTTGACTATTTTTAAAGTTGAAGTTGTGACTTCAGTTTTAAATCTCTAACCATTTATATACAAATACAATTTCTCAAGAAAATTGCCACCTATCTTACAATTCCACCTTTTTTCCACATTATTATTTTTTAAGTTTCACTACTTTTTTTCCCATTCATACAAGCCAAAGTGCTGTCATCACTAGAATGAGTCTGTGTTTAATAATCCCAATAAAGATCTGTAGGACTTTAAAGGAGTCATCACCTATAATTCATATTTGTTTATATTCGACCTTTCGGCCAGAACTCAAGTTCTCGTGTTGGAGTGCGCGTGCTCGTGGGGTGCATGTGAGCTGGTTGAAGAAGGCAAGATTAAACAAACGTGTCAATGTTAAATATCGGCTTCTCAGCCAGTGAACAATCATTAGGAAGCCATTATAGACATGTTTTTAAGTGGAAAAGTGAAGATTTCAGGTGATGACTCCTTTAAGCTGCTGCTCCTCCACAAAGAAACACAAGGTGACAAACGGAGAACCTGATGCTTTACTCACTAAACTAAACCGTTTTTGTGTTTGAAGTCTTTCGTCTGGCTGAGTAAATTATTGCATTTTCCAAGCTGGTCTTCAGGGAGCTTTCATAAAGTTTTTGCATTAGTAACGAGATCTTTAAAAAGAAACTATTACAGAGACACGTATGCTGTCATGAGCGTGTTTTACCTCTGTGGCTTGGATCGTGGCTAGGGGGGGATCAAATGTGGTCTTGAGTGATGATAATTGGCTAACAAACTTACTAGAGCCTGAGAGCTAATTAAAGAGTATCATAATCACTTGTCAACTCCTTTGCTGTTGTTGGTGTGCTGCTGAGAAGTTTCATTAGATGCCTATAAATAGACTCCGCCTGTGTGGTGACACCTCACTCCTCACCTTTCCTTCTTGTCAAAGCCAGCTCTTTTTGTGTCTCCGTCACTTATTGGCTGTTGATAATCCAAGGTGGAAATTTTTGGGATTCTGAACGCAGGAGCTAAGGGAAACACACCCCGGCTCCGCTTGCTTCGTCTGTCACCAAAGACGACATTTATAGTCACAAAGCGAGCCGGCGTCAGTGTGGAGAAAACACGGGGCTTTGGTACTGCTCTTAAACAGAGCTGGTAAACTTCTCTTTTCCACGTCGACACAGCTCTGCAGCTCTCACCTGAATTCAGAAGTGGATTCCTCATCTTGTTTGTATCTGCTCACTCTATTAGCATACCGAGCTTCATAAAGAGCGAGGCGGCTGCAGCCCTGACAGCTTTGTGTGCGAGTATCACAGTGTTTTGATTGGCACATTCCTCTAAGACGCTCTGTTTTAGAAGCGTTAATGTACCTTCCATTTCCCCAGAAAAGCGTAGTCACAAATCTCCTCGGCAAATAAAAGGATTTATAGTCAGTGATGTCAGTTTACACTGTTGAACAGAAGCATTATCACCACACGGAAAGAAGCCCCACTTGTCAACATCGCTGGGTTTTGCTTAATAACGATGATAAATTGCATCCTACCTCAGACCACAATGTATTCTTCTCCTCAGATGTACGACGCCACAGAAGCAGTGATTTAGCTGTAATTTATGTGTTTCTGCATTTAGACGAAAACACCTAACAGCATCAGGATTTTATTTGTTCATATAAAGGTGCATTTTCTCAAACGAAAATAGGACCAGAACTGTTCTCATATGAAAAAAATAGATTCAATATTTATAATATTTACACATTAAAAGCCTCTAAAACATTCCTAAAGTCACAGACTTAAACCATTCAGCAGCCTTCATTTTAAAGGTGCATTAAGTAAGAAATTTACTGTGAAATAATCACAAAACAGTCTAATGTTTCAATCATTTTGGAAGGAAGGTTACATTGAAACAAATTTCCTTCTCAGCCGCTGTGAGGTTGTCAGTTTTTCTCCTTTTCAAAAATCTGAAGAGGGACGTAGTCTTTGTTTACAATCTGTAGTGAGAAAAGTCACTCGTTTTGTTTGGAACATGGGCTGCAGTACCCAAATATGACCACAAGGCGTCGTTCTTACTTCATTCTTATATAAAGCACCTTTAAATGTTTCACAAAAACTTTATTTTCCTCTTGAAAACTATTCAGAACACAATATAAAGTCCAAACATTCTTTAAAGTGATATGAACTTAATACCAAAACATTTTCAGGGAATACTAACTCGGGAAGACGGCGGGAATAAGGAGTAAAATAGTTTTTAAAATAGTTTACTCTCTGGTTTAGAGGTCTTTCACACCATCTACGATACCGCTGCTGTCTTTTATTCTGCTGTGATCTCAAAATTAACCAGTTTTGAGCTCTTTTATTGACGCCATGTTTGTTTTGGTTGGCTCTCTATCCGGTCTGAGTACTCTCGTTTGCCCCCTAGTGGAACGCTCCGGTACTACAACCAGTGCAGCGCTGTATAGCAGCAAGTATATGAACAAAGACGCAGCCTGCTGCCTGCGCCAACGCGAGGTTAAACAGCAAGTATATTCCGGCCCTTAGTGTTAAAATCAGAAGTTTTCATTCATACAGCATCACAAGATGTTGCTCATTCTGTTAGCATTCAGTTTAAATTGTTAATGACTCTCAGCTATAAGAACACCTAATTGTAGCTCAGTATCTGTTAAACTGAGAGTTTTGTGTTTGTCAAGGTTGGTCAGCTTTGGCTTGTTTAGAGTTAATATTATTTTTTTATGTTTAGATCATAAAATACATTTTCTTCCTTATTTTTCTTTTGTGAAATCATCCTGTGAATCATAAAGGGGCAGTTACTCCGATTGTAGGATTTAAGGACAATTCCAAACAGAACAAATGCTGTTTAGTAGCTACCATTTGTTAGCGTTAGCAAGATGACAAAAACAGTATGGGCTGAACTGAATCAAATTAAATATCCTGACACTGGAAACCCCAGCAGCATGAAACTGTGACCCAATAAATACAAAGCAGCAGTAAAATCAGACCGAGCTCTTCGTGCTGCAGGGTCCTGACTGACACTCAGAGGGTAAATATAATTGTTCATACATCATTCATTCATTATCCTCCATGTTGTTCTGCACTCGTTGAGCAGACATGCTTATCCACACCTGACAGAGGGATTTTTGTGCAAGGACACCGTGCTGTCACAGGGATCACACCTGTGTGGTTCCAGTCACACGATGCACACTCTGCTGCCGTAGGGACACACTGACAACACCGTGGTTTCAAAAGGAGGGCTGACAAATGTGCCCCTTTGTTATTTAGGTTTGTTTGGACTTTGATGCGTTGACAGTTTCTCCTCATTTTGAGAACGTCCTTAAAAACACTTTGGTTTATAAAATCTGACCTTTAAATTTAAAATGTTTTATGCTTAAAGCACTTGGACTGGTTTCTGACTTGTGTTAGAAATGCTGTTTGGGATTTAAACCCTAGTTTTCCACCCAGTATGCAAGAAAATTCAGATAGAAAAGTGGGAGAGTGGCTGAGTGACATTCAGTAAATTGCCTGGGGCCAGAATTGAACCTGGCAGTGGCTTGGCCTCTGTGTGTCAGCTGAGAATGATGCTATTTTTTTTATTCTTTTTCATTTTTTTTTATTTCAGCTAGAAAAACTTGTTTACTAAACCACAATCTTGGACTGTATTTTTACTTATTAAAGAAAAAAAACTATAAGTATATTGGGCTACATAGTTCTGATCTGGATGGGAAACGCCCACTCAGCATCTCTAAAACTGCCTCTCTTTCATTCACTGGGGTGTTTCTGAAAATGTGTGCACAGATCCTAACAAACTGTTTGAAAACTGTTGATGAATGAATCTTTTTTGTAAGATGGTCACTGCCTATAAAGTAAGTCTTGTGTATCCAAACAACAAACCCTGGATCACCAAATTTATAAAGGTTGACCAGAGGAACACCTGCTTCCAGAACAGAGACTTGACTCAGGGCAGGGAATTAAAGGCATAATATGCAACTTTTTCACATTTTTAAATAATTTTCTTGAGCCAGTATGTGCTAAAATGACCCTTTACACGGCTAAGTCTCTCAGCCCCCTCCACTCGCTGTGAGCAGGATACCCTGTTTGCAGCTTCAGCCTCTCCAGATCTCTGCCCTGAAGTCTCACAAAGTCACGCTTTACGGCAATCCATGTTTACACCTCGGAACAGATGAGCTATACCTGGTTAGCATTTATTGTAACGTGTTTATCACGTGGAGCCTCAGAAGAAACAAAGAAAACATTTATGTGATGAAGCTAAAAAAATTGAAAGAAGGTCTGACCACAAAAGGAGTCAAACAAGAGTCAACATCAGGAGTTTTCTAAATTGTGATGAGACCAGAGATATGATTCCTGCATGTTTTAGATCATGAACACAGCTGATTTGTGTGATTCAGTGATGAACCGCTCCTGTAGACAATAATAAAGGCTGAGGAGACATTTCAGCAGTTAGATTAAGGTGTTAAAACGACGAACGCACAAGGAGGAGGAGCTTTTCAGTTTTGATTTTATGACAGTGAATTAAAACAGACACTAGGGGGTGCTAAAAGCAAGCCAAAACTACAAAGTTTCCCTTTACGCCGAGATGAAAAACAACACTAAAATAATTTATTCAAATATAATTTTTAATATTGATTTTAATGAAGAGGTGTATGGTTTTTAAAAGCTGGATTTTAATAAGTTCAAGCAGAATGCAACTCGGGAGGAAGTTGAGGCACAAACTCGAGCGTGGGAGAAGTTTGATGAGGTCATGGAGAATGACTTTCGTACGACTTCGAGGCGATTCTGTGCTCCCCGAACAGGGCTGGCCCAAGCCTTTGTGGGGCCCTAAGTAGGATTTTCTTTGGGGCCCACACACCACCAAGTCAACACCAGATGATTCATCATTCCTAAGCTACACTACATGTGTAACATACCCACTATCATTAGCGTCATTTGTAAGTAGCTTACATCATACCGATGTTATTATGGCAATTCATTTTAACTTTACAGAAGTAGCAAACCAACAAAAATGCTCAAAGTGATTAGCATTTCCAAATGCAGTGTTATTTAAGAGTGGTATATTAATCCAACCATTTGAAAGTAACATCAGCAGGCACACACTGAATTTATAGTAAATAAGTTTACTGTTTTTTGCTCTTCAAATTTGGACTAGATGTGTAAAATCACTACACCATAAAACCAAATGACAATATAGAAAAAAATATTTAAATCAGTTTTCCTTGTGTATATAATTTAGTTTTTATTATTTAAAGTTATTAAAATATTTTTTATCTTAAGTCATCTTGGTGCTCTTGGGGGGCCCCATGGTAGTGTGGGGGCTCCAAGCAGTCACGAAAGCGCGAAAGCGCATGAAATCCGATCTTTTTTCCACCCATATCAGATTTTTTTGTGACAGTCTGAAGAGCACAGATCCGATTTTTTTAAATCCGAGGGACAGACATGGGATTCAGAGGCCTGTCTGGACATCCTGTCAAGTTTTGGAGTTAAAAATACAGGAGAGCATGAGAGCGGGAGGGGGGTGCTGCTGGAGCGAAGCGTCTCTCCGGTCTCGGTCTTCGTGAATGAACATAACACCCGAACATTTTCAGTGTATGTTTCGGGAAGACGGCGAGAATAAAGAGTAAAATAGTTTATAGTTTTCCAGCCCAAAACCTGAGACTTGACAGGTGTGATCCTGAAATTGTGGATGAACTCAGTGAAGCCCTTCACATCACAACTCCACCTCTCCTGGTTCCGACTCCACTGTGACTTCTTGTCTTCTGCGTATGTGGGCCGCTTTGAGGCCGTGAATCGTTCACTCTGGAGATTGTTTGATGTTGCATTTCAGTTATAATGTGAACAGCCACATGAAAAAAATCAGATTTACTCAAAAAATATCGGAATTGAGCATCAAGTCCTGCAGTTCTGACCCCCAACACTGTTTATAGAGGGGACAGTGTGCAGCTGGCCTTGACTCAGGACATCATGGGTCAGTGGGTAGTGTACTTCAACAGTCTCCTCAATACCACTGGGATGTCTTCCAGTGAGAAAGCTGGGAAGTCTGGGATGGGCTCTCCAATCTCTGGTGCTGGTTTACTGAAGTCCCTGGGGGTGGATGAGATTTGTCCAGGAAAAGTGCTGGCCTTGATAGTTTTGGAGGTTCTGAAAAAGTATGCTTTGCAAAATAAATCCTTCAGTAGTCTTTGCAGTTGCACATGGGCTGTTATCTTTGGATCGACTTAAGTGTTTCCATAAATGATAAATGGTCTGTATTTGTATAGTGCCTTCAAGGGTTCTACAACCCCCCAAGGCGCTTCACAATCACCCATGCGCACACACACACACACACACACACACACATTCACACGCTGGTGGTGATGAGCTACATTGTAGCTACAGCTGCCCTGGGGTGCACTGACTGAGGCGAGGCTGCCCAACACTGGTGCCACCGGTCCCTCCGACCAGCGATCACCAGCAGGTGAGGTGGGTTAATTGTCTTGCCCAAAGACACAACTGCAATAGACTGAGTGGGACTCGATCCCACAACCCTCTATTTATGAGACAGGCACTTGACTCCTCTGCCACCGTTGTCTTGTGAGACATTTATGGACTTTAGGTCTAAGGCATTTGGAAAGTTTGTGAAGGACAGAACTGAGCAGGTGGAGAGGTGGATGATGAAACAGAGTCACTGTCAAAACTGGAGGAAGCAAGTCCTCTGATCTTTTACTCTTTTAGATTTCTGATATCTTTAATATCAAACAGGCAACATGATTTTTAGATTTATGTCAAAATACTTACCGTACTACAAGATCAGAAACTCTACTTCCTCCTAAACAGTGACTAGAGGTTGCAAATATTAAGTCTCAAAACAACGTTTGGAAAAGACGCACACAGCAGCAACTAGTTAAAAGCACTGTGTGATTTTTCTTTCTAAGTGCTGTATAAATAAACTTTACTTACTTTACTTAAAAAAAGACCCACATTTTATCTTGAATGCAGACAAAAAAGCTTCTAAAGAAAAAAATGTGGAAAAAAAGTTAATTATCACAGAGTTATAAATATCCCTAACGTCATCTAATCATCACCTTTCTGTTTCGTAATCTGCATCAAATCTTCTTTTCTTAGCTCATTGATAATTCATAAGGCCTGAGTTGAGAGAGCAATTACAGCGAGGTAAACAATAGGCAGCTGGGTATGAGATCGCTGTAAAAAGGAGGTTGGTTTTAGAGATGCACACTGTGATCTTTGTGAATGTTCCTACCTGCAGATGATGTCTCGCAATATCTGAGGGAGGAGCAGACTGAAATAGCACTCTGGATCATGACACCGTGATGCATCGACACTTTGATCAAAGGAAAACTAAGGTTGAGGCCATTTGGCTGTTGCGGTTTTGATGAGCGCTGCCTCTCAGATAGCATCTCGATATGTCGTTACGGAAGGTCGTTCTGGTGTTTAACTCTCTGAAAGGGCACTCAGTGTCAGTGTCAGGTAACGGAGCTAATATTTGTTCTGCCCAGTCCTATGCTTTAGTGAAATGTGAAATCAAGCACTTTTTTTTGCTTTGGCTCCGGTCGCACCACAGCTGGAAGTGTCCCAATCAGTTTTACCTCCTTTCATGTGACTCAGAGATTACAGTTTGTCATCAGTGTGAGCAGGAGAAAGCTGCGTGATGTCCCTTTTTTGTAGTTTCCAAAGTGAAATGAAGTCAGTTCATTTGACTGTGCTGAACCCAGCCTCAAAAAGCCCCCCCACCCCGTCTGAAGGTGTTCCAGTCATGTAGTACGTGGAAATCCAGGAAGAAAATGCAACTAGGCTTCTTGCAGACCTTTTGCATCTCATTCAAAGAACTAAAAAGTGCAGAACACTAAGCTTTTAAACTATAGTGAGAACTTCTTACATTTGAGTTGAATCTTATCAAGGCCGTTTCCAGAGGCGCCCCCAGAAAATGTTGATAAGGGTGGCCAGAGAGGATTTTGGGGTGGCACACCAAATTGGTTCTTGTGATAACACTGGGAGAATTTAGTGTGCAATGCATTGCATTCTCCTTTATTATTTTTTTATTAAAAAAAAAAAGCATCCAAAACACTTAACTCAAATTTGAGAAATACAAAAATTTCAGAAAAATAAATTTCAGTAATTTTAAATGTTATTTCAAAATTTATTTTGGAATTTTAATTTTTAGTTTAATTCACCTGTTGCCGTCTTCCCAAAAAATGATGGAGATAAAAACTTTTTTTTAAAATGGTGAGCAGCAGAAACATATGTGCATGTTGTTTTTTATTCAGATTATTTCTTTACTCATCAATTGTATGTTTTATTTTGGGTTTTACATTTATGTCTTAAATAAAATGAATTTATGGATTGAGTGAACATTAATATGATTCATTAAACAACACTGGCCGTCCATGGGGGGGACAGCAATTTTCTAGGGGTGGCCACCCCTTGGAGGCGCCACTGGCTGTCTCACAGAAGCCCACACCGTCTGGAATTTGATAAAAAAAGTCTCAAACGTGGCCCAGAACAAAAAAACCCCTAATGACCCTTGGGAGGATGAGTCATTTCCAAATTAGCAACCATTAACAACGTTCTCACAACAATTTGAGAGTTTGAAATGCTGCACCTTTCACTTTGAATTAAAAAAGCTCCTTGAATTGCTGTTTTCAGAACCGACGAGGATCACCACCTGAACAAACAGAACTGCGTTTCAACACGTTTATGAAAGTGCTGTCAGCTCTGTGGTTTCTGATGTGTACCACCTCCCAGACTTAATATAGACACTTATCCAGAAATAATTAGATGTGTGAATGAAGACTTGAAGACTGAATTCAGCCACTTAAAATCTCTCATGACAGAATTTGAATTGTGAATCACACAGTTTGGTCTCAGTTGCAGGCTGGTGGATAATAATTTGATTAGCAAGTCGTCAGGACAGTGTGCTAAACCAGGGCTCCTTTTACGCTCTTAAGTTCATACATCAACCTCAACACGGCTCTGACAGCTGTCTTGTCTTGTTTATGAAGTGAACTGAGCAGGATTTGTGGCAGACGCTTCACAGAGCGCGTGACAAAGAGTGGGCAAACTCCCTTGTTTGGCTTGACAGGGTTGAGAGCTTCCCTCCTCAGCTGTCAGAAGGGAACATCTGTGTTTTGGCGAATGAGCGATGTTTGTTCTGCGATGGAGCAATCGGCTCCCTGCAGCCGTCCCTGGTGACAGTGTCTGTCACGGTCCAAGGAAAGAGTGGGATAGAGATGGAGGGGGAGAACGTGGGGTGGAGTGAGGAGGTGTAATCCCTGTATCAAATCCAGCAGCAAAAAAACAGAGATGGAAAGCTCAGCTTTTTGAAATTTAGCGCAGAGTCCTTCTGCCTGCTCTGCAATCTCTGATTCAGTGGATTACACAGCTGCCTCTTGCATCGTGCTACTAGCAAAATTGAATCCTACGCTTTAAAAACAAGATTATTGCCTGGAACATAAAACCATTTAAATTGCTGTTTATGGTTAAGATCATTTATTTTAGGAGGCACACACACACACACAAAACTTATTTACATGAACGTGCCTGGAAGGAAAATGAACAGTTTCAGTTAATCTCACTCAAAACTGACAAAGAAGTAAAGTTTTCTGTCTTCTGTAAGAAGATTTGACTGAATTTATAAGTGATCACACACTAAAAACAAAAATCTGTACACTGGGGCTGCACGGGGTAAGGAAAACACACAGCTGCAATTCTGGGTGACAATAATAAATACACGTTTTCTTCACTTTTTCTTTTCTACCATAATTTCTCAACTTTCCATGTGCATCATGGCCTCCATCCTCTAAGTCAGAAGCAGGCATGGCTAGGGGTTCATCTCATTGCAACATGATTAATTGTGATACTGATATTGCACGTCTCTGCATCACAGAAACAATACTCTCTTAATATATGGTGCAGTTCTTGTATACGTTTTCATGCATGTTTGGTTTTTATATGAACCATCACAGAGATAGAATACTTACAGTAGAGCTGAGTCAGCTAACAGAAATGCTCCAACTTCAAATCATGCAACACATCAAACGACCCAAAACGGCCCAGATATTTCATTTCTTTAGTAACTATTTGAGGTTTATCATGAAAATGAATATTCAACAAATGCAACACAGACAAAGAAAACAGACATTTTTCTTGGCAACAGAACTAGTTTACTGGGTGTGCTACATCTACAGTACTCGCATTACGCCAAAGGATGATTAGTCATGTTTTGGCTCGTTTATCCAAGTGATTCAGAGTTTGCATAAGAACATTTTTAGGCTGCCAAATCTCCCAGAGTTGCATTTAGTCTAACTTTAGATTAGCTGTTATTTTTGATAAAAAGCAGCATTTGACTAAGTTCTAAGCCTTCTAGCTGATGGAGAGTGGGTAGATGTGTAGGAATGTTTTTCTTTAAATTAGTGTTTTACATTAAAACTCAGGTTTTTGTTATGTTTTATTTCACAGTACAGTTTTGTGTTTTAATTTTTTGTTTTAGGTTAATATAAATACAGCAGCTAAAACGCCTCTTTAAACATCACAAAATAATGTTCCTGCTGAATAAGTTGAACCTTCCACCCACCAGACTCTGTAAGAGCAGCATTAAGTTCTTGGAAGTTACTCCACAGTTTTGTTTCATTTGAACTATTCAGTAATTCAAATCGGGTGGAGGCTGAAACGATCAAGTTCAGGGTTGATGCAAACTGTGATCTAACATTTTTTATTCATATTGATGTACTCAGCTAGAATCGCTAATTACCATGTGTTTGTGGGCTGTTTCAGAGTCATTCAATTTGCATAATATCCCCTTTCCTTATTATTTTATTGCATCACAGAATTTTCTTTGGTTACAACATTTCTTTAAAATATTTAAATTCATTTCTAAATATATGCTAATGAGGAATTTAGATTATTTTTTTAGATGATTTTCTTCATTATGCTGTAGAATAAAAAAGTCAGCATTACTGTTGGTGCTGAGGCAGGAAAATGTAAAAATACTGACACTGATTTAATTTTCAGTGCCATAATTTTAGCATCTTCCAAAATATATTTATAATTTTATGATGTCTTGCAGCAGTGGTGCCACCAAGATGGGACCAAGGGGGCCAATGCCCACACCCAGACATTTGCTGGACCCCCTACAAGCCCCCTTTGGCCAGACGGTCTTATAAGTATATTTTTAATGAATTGGAATGTGAAAATGAAAAGCTTTGATGAGTAACAACATTTGTTTAATGTTCAATTCTGCATTAAGCATTTTCATTTTCATACTCATGTTTTAATCTTGATTTTTCATTTCTCCTATTTTTTATTATGATCTATTTTATCTTTATTGTTCTTGTGAAGCGCTTCATGCTTTTTATCTTGAGAGGTGCTATGTAAAGAAATGCTTTCTTCTTAAATGGACAACAATTTTAAAGGTTCCATATAATGAAAAATCCACTTTTTGAAGCTTTGTACCATGTGAGAATCACGTTATCTAGATGGCAAGATTTTCTTTGTTGCTAATTCACCACTTTGTGTGGTTCCTGTTAAAAAAATTCCCACCCAACCCTTTAAAAAAGTCATCTCATGGTCAACAGTAGGCTATACAGGTCATCAGGGCTAAAAACCAATGTGCCATTCCATCAGCTCTCAAAAATGTAGCCAGAACCAAGGTCAAAACAGACTGAGCCTGTACGCTAGATGCTCATTTATTCAGGGAATGTTATCTTAAATACATCCTCAAAAACATTGTTATATTAATCTTTACCTTCTTGTTAGCATTGGGTTGTTCTAGTTGAAGAGTTTGGTGAATAGGGAATGCTAATGCTAGCTAGTTTCCTCTTTATATATGACTGAATGTTGCATTCAGTTGCACATAATTGTAAAACAAAGAAAGTAAATTGAAAAGTGCTTGATCGGTAACACCAGGAGCGGCGTGCATCAGCTGGTCGTAACTTAAGCCAGTCTTAACGTTTACGTCTGACTTAGCTAAGTCAGAATACAAGCATTGCAGTGCTCGTTGCCTAGTAACGTATCGGCCCAAGCAAAGATGAAAGCGGGAGGCAACTTTCTACTGAATTTAATGACACAAAAACGAAAAATAAACAAAACGAAAAAAATGCTGTTTGGAAGATGATCACTGCTGCATTCAAGAAGCTTCTTCACTTCTGACACTTAGGTTGGGAGTAAACTTTCTGCACGCCCCTGCCTTGGAACATTATTATTTTACATCTCCATCCCTTCATCTGTACCTCCTACCACATGCCATCCTCTTGATTGCAAGACCCCAGGAGCATTGTTTAACTGCCCCCACACTCCTGTTTTCCTTCTGTCATATTCTGACAAGTCCATGATGGTCAGACTCTAATCTACAGCAGCACAGCTTTGCAACACAGCTGATTTAGCTCGATCAGGGGAGAGTAACTGTGCTAAATGTGTCGATATGCAGGTCAATACTCACAGCCTCGGAGATACTAGTGATCAGAACTTGTATTTTTGTTTTCACCTTTGATAAACACTTCTTAAATACTCAGTAGAACACAACTTACAAATGGCTGCACATAAGTGCTTTTGCACAGAAACTAAAAGTACCTCGACACTGCAGGTGAAGAATAAATTCCCTGGCGTTTCTCCTTCTTTGCAAACAACGTTTGCTATTAATAGGCCAAGGTCGATAGAGTCCTTCACTCGCTAATGAAACGTATGGTGGCTCTGTGCAATCTCATCAAAGTAGAAAAATAAGTGACACAAATGGGACAACAATGAGAACAGAGGTCAGAATCTGCTTAAAGTCTTTGATTTTATTAAAGCTTTTGTGTGCCAAATCAAATACGCCTTATTGTCAGTTTTCTTCATCTGAATTGAGTTGGTGTAGTTCTATCAACCTTTGCTTTCACGCTGACTTTCAAAAATGCCGAATATGCAGAAACGACATTCTAAGATACTCATTTAAACTTACTTTTCATTAACTTTTCTGAGTATAAACTGATGATTTGTTGGCAAAACCCCTCACTTGACAACTGCATTCAACAAACGGTTGTTTTTAATGTATTTAGGAAGTGCTGGATTTTGTCTTCTGACCCCAACTTCACACTGGAAGCATCAGCGGCGGAATGGCAGTGGAACGGTTTACTCGCAAGTTTCGCTGCGTGCCAGTGGGAGAGTCTCAGCTGCAAAGTGGCTTCTCCACTGTCCTCCTCGCTTGGTGCATGAGATCACAAGATCCCCCTAGACTTCAAAGGTCACAGTTTCTTTATGCCATCCGCCATTAAACCAAAAAGAAGAAAATCACGATTGACATTTTTGTTTGATGTCATATATTTGTTGTTCCTCTCCACTGCCAGGATTAAAGCCACAATGTGTAATATTTTTACCTGTTTACTACCAAATTCTGTGTATCCAGTGCACAAACTTGTCCTTTTTCATTAATATTTCTCACCAACATCAATTCTAAATATTCCTCTCAGCTTCAAATTTTACATTTTTAATACATAAATTGTGGTCGACGCTCCATGGTCATCCTCCATCTTGAAATACGGTAGCTATTTAGGGACATACGAGCTCTGAGTTACGCGTTTGCACTATGACTGTAACCTGAAAGAAACAGCAGAGGGCAGCAGTGCGCCGTGGAAGCATGGCGTCTGACAATGCAACTAAGAAGAGACGAGACTAGCTGTTACACTGTTGCTGGACTTTGTTAGTTTGAATAACAAACAATGAAATCAAAAGACACATCAAATATGTCAGGTCTTATTGATTTCCAACACTCAGCAGCCGCATATGATGAGAACCCCGCCCGCAACAGCTAGACACCAGCATCCAAGTGTTTTTATGACTCACCTCAGCTGATCTTTTCTTCATAATAAAGCTCCCAATCCGGTCCCAACGTATCAGTTCCAAAGTCCTTCTTCAAGAAAGCTCCTTCTATTAAAGTCTCCTCTCTTACCGCAGCCTGCCGTGTCTCTCCCAACGGTGGTCCGCTAGCCGGTAGCCATGTTAGCATTAGTTACCGGTACTTTATTTCCACAGCGTGTCCCCGGCTCCAGCCAAACCTCATCGGCTATCCGATCGCTAAACAGCCAGTGGTTGATGTTAGCTCCATCTCGATCCTCACTGCGGCGCACACCGATCAGCTGATGGCTAACCGGCAGACTCTTGTTTACTCCGCTGCTCTGATCCACATGACACCGGACGCCACAGCTGATGCCACCCCTCCTCCGTGTGTGAATCGGTGACAGGCAGCTATGCTAGCTTCCTTCAGGACTGGTAGGTTGATACAACAGCTAACAGCAGTGTTTCCCCTAGAAATGTTCACAGCCGTGATGTTTGTTGACTAAGGGGGGTGTAGGATAGCTCGTCTTGTCGGGGGATGGGGAGGGGGGGCTACGTGTGGCATTATGCATTAAGACTGAACACTCATTAAAAAATGTTTTTTACCTGCTTGAGTAGTTATATGATTTGTGTGGGTTAGGCTACAGAGACTGGAAATAAATCAATCTCATGCTTTTTTATAAAAAAACGAACCAGATAGCTGGAGTGAACGCTGGAGTTGTTGCCTTTTTGAGTGGGCCACCGTAGCTGCAATACTTACTCGAAACTGTATGGCGCTAAAGAGTCGCAGTTTTTACCATGATTTCTATGAATATCTTTAAAGCCATGAAAAACACACCGCTGCACTTCTCAAACAATTCAGGGAGTAAACAATTTGTGAGGTCACACATACAGACATAATCTACATAGATATGAAATCGCATCACTGCAATAGACTTTTATTTTGAAAATTACCAAACGGTTTGCACTGAAACCGCATGTGATTTCCTGTCTAGCCTGCAGAAATTGACGCATCCCGCTGCAAAAATAGATCCTGATCCTATCTTTAGCAGTGCGTGGCATGCCGCTTCTGGGACCCGCCTGAAAATTTCCAACTCATGGCTGGTTTGAATCACCCCCACAGACTATGATGGATTCTATTTGATGTAGCGACATTACGCTACCGTTCCGCGCCGCTGATACTTCCAGTGTGAAGTAGGGGTTAGTGTTGGTAAATATCCTGATCAAACAGTGTGGAAATTCCTCAATAATTTTCTGTTTTATCACAGATTCTGAGTCAGCAACGTAAGATTCTGTGAGGTTTAAAATATCTCATCAACTCATTAGGACTCCTCCTTAAAGGTAGCCACCATGTTTGAAAAGACAACGTTCAGACCAGAGCATTCGCTGTCATTAGCATTAGTCCCAGTTATTTTTAAAACGGCAGCAGCACACTTTGGCTGCACCCAGACTAGCTGTTAGTTCATCAATCCTGCTGAACATCATTGAGGCTTTTCATGAAGTTATTTATGAATAGTAAAATAGTACTTATATTATTACGTTTTACACAGAAATTGCCCCAAATTTTCCTTTTATCACAACTGAGATAATCTCCTATGAGGTTATGAGCTGCAATAAACTTTCACAACAGAAGCCAGACCTCAATATAAATTAGTGCACACAAATCCAAGGAGTACCGAAGGAGTTGCAGCTGAAAAGAAGACTCATTATTCCTCATAAGGGACTTTATTTGAATCCAAAAGTGTCCTCAAGTGTAGTAGAAAACCTTTCTGCTGGCAGAAATATGTGTGACAGTCGAAGGATAATTACACATTTCATTTAAGCTTGGGTTTATTAGTATTTGTTTCTGCTATCCTCCTTACTTCACCGTGCATTTCACGTCTTCCTGCTCATGGCAGTCATCTGCATATTATTATGTGTTTATCTGAAGGCTCTTTGCTGCACGCATACATTATTCATAAAATCTTTGTCAGACTAAAATGATAATAAAAACTTGGAATGACTGTAGACAGTTTTGGAGTTAGTTTGTTTTCTCTTGCATGCCCACTTGAATCTTTCTTATATAAAGCAACATAAAGTCTACATTGACAATAAAAACTTGGATATAATGAAAGAATAAAACCTGAAGGCAATTATTTCCAAGTTGTTTATCTTTATTGTTTTTTATTGCATTACACTAATGTGATTTCAGAGTATATTCAAGGAAAATCCAGGAGGCAAGAAGTGCTCATATCATCTGGTATCTTGCTTGTAATATCTGTACATAAAGATAATGAGATTTAAGGGGAAATTATGCACTGAAGCGTCGAGTTTATACACACATGTGGAGGGAAAAGTGTTTATATTTAACAACAAGAAGGATTTTAAATTTCAGGTTTATATTAAAGTCTGTAGTGATAAAATTCATTTAACACATTTTCTTTTTGCAATTTTGACATTCTTAACACTAATTCCATCCATCCATCCATCCATCCATGCATCCATCCATCCATGCATCCATGCATCCATCCATCCATGCATCCATGCATCTATCCATCCATCCATCCATCCATCGTCTATTTATCAGAGGGAAGTGTACCCAATCCAGCATGTTTTAGAGCAGGGGTGGGGAATCCTGGTCTGTTGAGGGCCACTGTCCTGCATGTTTTAGTTGTTTCCCTGCTGTGACACACCTGATTTTAATCAGCAGGTGATAAACATGCTTCTGCAGAAATTGATGAGCTGCTGAACAGGTGATTCAGCCACTGAATCAGGAGTGTTGGAGCAGGGAAACAACTAAAACATGCTGGATAGGGACTCTCGAGGATCATGGCTGGGCACACCTGATGTAAGGAGGGAGTCACAGCCTTCCTACCATCACAGGCAAACAAGGCATCAGGAATTCAAAGTCATCAATTTAAAGGGACATCCCACCCCTAAGTGAAATTCAGTCTGTTGCCACATTCCCCAGAGTTAGATAAATGGGAAAACACATTTTATAACCAGCCCAGTCATTCTCCTAATCTGGCTGTATTCTGTTAGCTTTAGCTCAGCTTAAACAATGTAAGTGAATGGTAACAGCTAGCATTTCAAAAATAGCATTTTCAAAGACACCTACTTCCTTTAACACACTATTAGGCCTATACCCGGTGCAATTTTTTGAAGGAAGAGCATAATAAGTTGATCTAAAATGACTGAGTATGTGACAGATGACGTAGGTGTCTTTCAGGGCTGCTGCATCATGTTCTCGCACCTTGCAGTTGAGGCTTACAGTGGTGCTTTGTCTTAATGTAGTCCCAAGTCTAAATCAGTTCCTTTGTCTTATTTACATTTGCAGTCAATATGATTATTGACATCACCAAGAAAAATTAGGATCATTATTGAGTCATTTTCATAACTTTTTCACATGAAATGCTAGCTGTTACCATTCATTTACATTGTTTGTGCTAAGCTAAAGCTAACAGAATACTGTCAGATTGAGAAAATGACTGGGCTTGTTATAAAATGCTTTTTTTCCCCACTTATGTAACTCTTGGGAATATGGCAACAGACAAAATTTCCCTTAGAGGTGGAATATCCCTTTAAGGCAAACTCACTCCGAAGCTGGAATAAGCATTCCACATCTATCCAGTTGAGAACCGACTCTGGTCACTACGGCTTAAAGATGCCAATAAATACACGTGATCTGGAAAAACAAACAAAGATGATCACAGACCCTCCTCTTCTGTAGTAATGAGTTTTTATGAAGTCACATATTTGTTCTATTTTAGTCATTCTATTAAAAATCCCTATTGGTCTAAACGTGTGTCTTAGAAAGTTTCGTATGTATATGTTTTATTACTGAGCGGTGTCACTGTAAACAGCTCCCTGCTGTGCTGAGCTGTGACATCGTTGACGGCTGTGAGACGAGACAATAAAACTGTGAGCTGTAACATTAACAGTGAGCTGGTGTAGAAATCCTAGAGAACAACAGATCAGGATGATAATTCCCTATCAGACTACGATTCCTGGTCAACTTTTGTTGCTTTGTTAATAAAATAAATCCATTTATGTGGCTTTAATTAGGAATTTCCAGGACTAGGTTTTTAATGAGGTTTCTGTTGGTGGTCTGTTGTTTTCATTCAGTAATCATACATGTTGGTCCAACATGTGTTTTGATCTGTTGTGAGTGAAGTAATTATGACTGCAAACTTTCAGTTCAGAGAATCACATGGTTCCATTGAGCTAAGTTTAAATGAGGCCATTGAAATCAGATCATTTCCCACAAAAATGGAGAAAAAATTGTGTTTGAAGACTTTTGGCTGAAGTGATTTCACTGAGACGTAACTGGTGGTGACAAATTGTGAAAGGTGTTTGTGAGGATGTTTCCAAATATGTCTCAAAAGGCCTCTGATGGTTCTCAGCTTTTCCACAGGATCTTATTCTCATGAAATTAAAACATTAAAAATTCTCAAGACAAGTTTTCTTTTCAAAACAATTGCAGAGTTGGTGTGGGAGTACGAAAACGGTCAATTTCTTTTCCAGGAGTCAGAAAGTACAAGAAATATGACAAGTGTAACAAAAGAACATTAACTTTAATTACTGATCACTTTACTTTTGTTACATTTTTATTTTTTGTTGTGCGACCTCGTACCAAATGGTCTATAGACTGGTACCGGTCTTATCTCCTGATTAGCCCCCTGAACCAGTAGATTGAATTAATTATGTTAGAGTGGTTGCTATGGTTGCAAAGTGATAACTATGTCGAAAGCATTTATGATGAGCTATCACTTATAATCCCAACTGTTTAAATCCAAAATATGACAACACTATCTGGAAAAGTAAAAATACAGAGGAGCTTTTAAGTCTATGAAAAAGCAATGTCTAGATATTTATCAGATTCAACCCAACCTTTGATAGAATCTGCTCATTAGCAACAAATTAGTCAAACAGTAAACACGTAATTATAGTATTTACAGATCTTTTGATTCAAAAAAAGTTTGAATCATTTGTAATGGCAAAAAAATGAATTCAGAGTCGTTTTTAAAGGCACACTTGGCAGTTTTGGCTTGTTTTTAGCACCCCCTAGTGTTCTGTTGGTGAAAGCAAAAGTGAAACGTATCTCGTCGCTGTGCGTTCGTCTTTTTACCACCTTAATCTAACTGCTGAAATGTCTCCTCAGCCTTCATTAGTGTCTACAGGAGCGGTTCATCACTAAATCAAACAAATCAGCTGTCTTCATGATCTAAAACATGCAGGAAACATGCTGGAAGCAGACTGCAGTGCCAGGTATGTCAGCTCCACTTTCTAAGTCCAACAGAGACCAGACCGCCACTCTGAAGTTGCAAGTGTGGTATTCTGGCCACAGAGTGCGGTGGGAGTCTGAGTGACATTTCATTAACCCTGTAAACGGTTATTTTAGCACATACTGGCTCAAGAAAATGATTTACAAATATGAAAAAGTTGCATAGTATGTCTTTAAATGAGTTTACTAGTCAAGAACATTCTATGAGTCTCTGGCCTTGAATAAACTCTGACTCAATCCCATTGTTGTGTTATTTCACAGTTAATGATGTTTTGAATGACTGAAGTTGATAGGATCCTTAAAGTCAAGGTTAAGAAATAAAATCACTCGGAAAAGTGACAAAGATTGTGTTACTTGTTCTGTCAAACTCACCGCTGCATCGCTGACGAGACATTCAGGGTCTGAGATGGTTTAGAAAATCCTGAGACAGCAGCCATTGATAATGTAGTGCTCTGCCTTGCACTCTGTCACCAGTGATCCCGTTTCTCACGCACACTCATTCCTATGAATTAAATAAAAATGTTGACAGGTCACCATCTGAACCCAGGCTCCATTTCTGAGTCTAAATAGTAACTATAAATCTAGTTCCATGGACAACAGCAGCAGAGGAATGATATCAGGTTTATAGTTCGAAGGCCACTCTATAAAATACGTCAGCCTCACTCCATGACTGTCACTCTCAACATCTTCTTCCATGCACGGTGCTTCTCCTGTAACCTTGGATTCATCGGTAAATGTCTCGGGGTGAAAAAAAGTGACCGTATGCTTCCTCTGATAGCAAAACTGATTTACGGTTGAGTTTAAAAGGATTTTCAGCCCTTTTGAAGTCTTTCTGCATTAAAGTTTTTAACCATTACTAATTTACTAACTGTACATAGCTTCCTTAACCTCAGTTCAGAGAAATAGCTTAGGACTGATGGCTAGTCTGAACCAGGCTGAAAGGAAATCGCTGTGAAATTTAGGAGACTGTAATTGTTTTAAGATGGCAGCAAAAAGGATTTGAAACATTTGGACAAGCTGTTGTTGTTTTATTTTGGCTTGTCAACACAACCTGAATGGACCCACCTCCAAAGTGTGCTGCTGTTGACCTGTTGGCAGTAGCTCAGGAGGTAGAGCGGGTTGTCCAGCAATCGGATCTATCCCGGCAGATAATTCTGCTGTTGTGTCCTTGGGCAAGACACTTAACAAACCTTGCCTGCTTGTGGTTGTCGGAAGGACCGGTGGTGCAAGTGCTCAGAAGCCTCGCCTCTGTCAGTGCACCCCAGGTCAGCTGTGGCTACATTGTAGCTCATCATCATCAGCGTGTAAATGTGTGTGTGAATGGATGAATGATACACTGTAGTGTAAAGAGCTTTGGAGTCCTCTAACTCTGAAAGGCGCTACACAAGTGCGTGTCATTTATCATTTAAAACCGTTCCAGTTTTCAAGGTTTCACAGTTCTTAATGTAAACATTTTAAATGCCTTTAACTTGCTGATGACCATATTTTAGTCTCTACGTCGTATTGAAGCATTAACTGAAACAAACTAGTAAAGGTTCCTTTAACAGTGACCTTAGGGTTAAAATCCAAAGTTTTCCTGCTTTCAGGATTTATTTTGATATGCTTATTTCAACACAGATAGGACATTCCTGCAGGAAACGATCCCTGAACAGAAATGCTACATTTAGCTGCTCCTGGTAATATTTAAGCTTATAAATCCTCATCGAATTCCACACAAATATTGTGAAGTTGAAGCCAAGGTAAAGGCTTAGGAGAAAATGTAAGATGGCAGCAAAACACTCGTATTTGCTGCACCTGCCATGAGCTCATCAGTTCTGAATGACATAAAGGAAGCTATGGCCCAAAGAAAACATTTCAAGTGTTTCAAATAAAGTTTTTTTATGTATTACCAGCAACAACAACATGTTCAACTGTCAAAGTCTGGATTGTGATTGACGAAACCTGATGAGCAAAGAAAGGTCAACATTCTCACCGAGCTAATGTTGGAGACAGAAACTGACATTTTGAAAACCAAAGACAGAATTGTATTTATAATAATGAGGGACAATCTAGCGTTAGAGTGCAATCGCTATTAAAACGTTTGCTAAATAAAAGGCTAAAAAAACACAGATTTTTAATAGTTACTTTTAAAAATACTGCATAATACTGCAGTCCAGCTGTGTCCTGGGCTGTCCTCTGGACTCAGTGCAGGCGGTGGGTGACAAGAGGGTCCTGGCAAAACGTAGATCCATGCTGGGCCACGAGTCCCACCCCCTGCAGGACGACCTGTGTGCTCTGGAGAGCAGCTTCAGTGACAGACTGATCCACCCTCGCTGTGTGAAGGAGAGATACTGCAGGTCTTTCCTTCCTGCAGCTGTTAGACTTTATAATGGACACTGCTAATATGTAACTCATACATCTGTAACATACCACTACAGCTGTCATCACCTTTCAATACATGTGCAATATTTACCACTACAATTGTTATGTGCAATAACTATCGAACTCACAATTCAACACTTTGTAATTCTACGTTATTTACTTAAATCCTTTGTGTGATATCTTTTGTGTACTACTGCTATTTTACTTACTGTACTTGTGCCGTTGCAATACTGCAATTTCCCCACTGAGGGACAAATAAAGGTATTCTTATAACAACAATTTTTCCTAAATGATGTTGCCAACAAAGACAAATCTAGATCTGATTTTCTGGTCCCACATTTTGAGTCTTAACAATTAAAATAAAAAATGGAATATGAGAACAAAAGTATGGTATTAACCCTTTAAAGGACAGTCACTGAAACACATCAAATAATAAAGTTTAAGGTGGCTGTCCTGTAACCAGAGGGTTGAAGGTTCGTCCCACGCTAAGTCTGTCGCTGTCGTGTCCCTGGGAAAAACTTCACCTGCTTTGCCTGCTGGTGATATTCAAAAATAGATGAAGAACACTCAGATTAGAAAAGCCAGTCAGAGCTAAGTCATACTGCAAATTAGCATTCATGGACTCACCCATGTTGACTCACGACAGGGAAGGCTGTAGGATGTCTCGACTAGTAGAAGCTAACTGTTAGCATTAGCAACTCCAAAACGTGGCAGAACTCCTTCAGGCTTGTGTTATTTGTGGAGATAAACATCAACGTTGCAGAGGAACTGGAATCAGTGGTAAAATTGTGTTACGGTTAGTCAATCAGAGCCGAGATGTCTGAATATCAGAAAATACAAGTCTCCAAATCCTTCCGTCTTTTGCTCCTCTCTGATCTGGATCGACTCACAAGACATTCGAGAACTGCTAATGTATTGAAAAGAATTTGTGAACTTGGTTTTTTAACCTCCCAGATTTTTTCTTTACTGTTTTTATCATATTTATTTATCTATTTATCACAAATTTTTAGATTTTTTTTTTTCAAATATTTATGACGTTTTAGGCTTCCAATCAAGAGTTCCACAAAGTGCTCTGATATGGTAACACACCCTATAAAGGGTTAAACAATCAGTTTGATAACAAAAAAAAAGCAACTTCTGGTAACAAATATAAAGAACGTAAATCTGACAGATCACCCAGCACTTTAATATTTAGGCTACCTCTTTTTAAAAGGCAGGTTTGTTTCATTGTGACAGTTACTGTCAGTGTGACTATATTTACTGTTGTCATAGTTTCACACATCCCCACATAGGCTATAAAAGGATCATGTCAAGTTAAGCAGCATATCCTATCTCTATTGTCTTTGTGGTCATTGTTTTGTGGGAAGGACAAATAATGCATTAATAACTAGAATCTTTATTTTAATCCAAAATGAGTTTTTGTTTACCTGAATCACCCCATTTCTGTATTATATTTTGGGATTGAGACACTATTTTGGATGTTTTCATTTCCACTCAGGAAACAAAAAAAGTGAATTGTTTCACCCAAATTATTGTCATAATTTGAAGTCATGTAATCACAAATGATGTCACTAAATGGCATCAATCAGATTATTGTTAGTGTGATCAGGCCTTACAGATCCTGGTAAAAGATCAATCTGATGATGGCAAAAGCTGGACATCTGAGACATTTATAAAGCAAAACACAACAATCTCTTTACTATTTTAAAAAGTAACTCAGTTACTTTACTGATTATTTGATTTAAAGTAACTAAATTACATTACAGTTTATTAGTTACATTGAGCAGCTGTTGACGAAGCCCTGTGATCTTTCCTCATGCTGGACATGTGACTCACTTTTTAATAAGGAAAATGATAACAATAGTAATACACAGAGACCTGGATAAGTAACTTTAATCTGATTACTGGTTTGGATACAGTGAAGCGTTAGATTACTGGTTACTGAATATACGACATCATTGATGACCACTGAGACAAAACCTTTTTAAAAGACGTTTCCAGCTGATGGCTGTACTACACAGCTAAAACTCCAGTGTCCTGCTGTCATCTTAAAACACTTCTAATCTTTGAAATGTAATCATGCTTTTTTCTTTATTCTCTGTAAGTCCTTGAGCTAACATTTTTTGTGCTAGGCATCTCATCTTATGAAATAATGTGATACATTTACTGTTACCGTTGAGTTGTGTTGCATTAGATTTCTTTCACCACAAGAGGGTGATGTTGCAGCCCTTGCAGGAAGGATGGTTAGTGGGGCTTTTACTTTCTTCATGGGATTTTTTGCCTGCAGTTGCGTTACAGTTGCTTGGTGAGTGTTTGGGGTTGCTGCACTCCGTCGGCGCGGCGTGAAAAGCTGGGGGTGGTGGTGGGTGTTCAAGAGTTGGGGTTGCTAGCCGTTGCTTGGCCTAATCTTGCAATTGCTTTAGCAACCGCTAGCTACCAACTGGCGCCACTTTTTTTTGCAATCATTGGGAGGAGAGAAAATGGTTTGCACTCTAATCACAGGGAGGACTAGAGACGTCCACTCTTACTGTACATGTTCTAGGATTTTGGCAGAAAACATAGTTCAGTTGAAAGCATGATGCAGTAGTTTAGGACAAAATTATTTTCCCTGCACCGATCTTTATGAGAGCTTTTATTTTTTCACACACACATTAAACCTGTCCTGTCTTTTCTGTTTTCACTCAGTAATAAGTCCTCTGTCATGCTGGGAGGTATAAAATAATCTTGATAAAGGTCATGTTTGCCTGGCAAAAATAAACTTAATTACACAATAATCTGAGATCCCCAATGAGGTTCAACCAATCTATACGCCGATGCAGTTGGCTGATAAAAGGCGGGAGGTGGTAAAGAAGGCACGGACGCAAGTTGTAACACTGTAAGCTCCCGCCACACGATATCACGCCGTTCCAGTAATCACCGTACCGCTCCAGCATCCTCGTTTGAAATCTGATCGTTGCCTGTCAGTTATAACATGATGTGCCAGATGGTTTATGCAGTGTGGCGTCGGCTCTGGAGCACTTCATTAGGGAGGTGCTGCGGAGAAGTGAATTAACCACTGTGGTGAGCTCGCTCTCCTCTCTGCCGTAGAACTTGAAGTTTACTGAAGCCAAGAATCTTCACCTGCTGTTCATCCCTCTTCTCGTTACCTCCATAAAAGCACAAAAATAATGATAGATGGTGTGGTTTAGAACACACGGGCTACATTTAAAGCTGTTTGTTTTCAAAGGCAGGAGGAACCATAATAGTTTGTTTGTGTGTTACGCAACGTAAAGCAGCCTCCTCTTACTGTTCTGTCTCGTAAAACTGTCAGAACCAGCCAAAAGACCCATTCTGTATGCATTTTGATGTAGGAAAACCATTTCCTGTCTGTAATGGTAAATAATTCCCTTTTGTCCTCACTCTTTTCCAGGATGAGTGAGCGATACATGCAGATCAGAAGCAAAGGGGCTCTACTTGTTATGGTACTTGTGATCGGTGTCTTGAAGCTGTCCGCACCCACAGAAGGAACGACAGGTGAGTCCACAGAAACAAACCCAACCGCTGGTTTTATTGCTTTTCAGAAAAAAAAAAGTTTACAGGTGTCATTCATCAAAATCTGGACACTTCTTCCTATAAAAACATGTCAGTAAGGTCGGATAACACAGCTGAAACCAGTTCCCTTTCATGTCCATCATGGAACTTTTAGCAGTTTTTACAGTGATGGTTTTCATAAACTCCATAATGTCGTGAGGAATGATGAAATCAATATAAGTTATTACAAAGGCCCGATTTTTTCAAGAAGGCATTAACGCTGCAATAGCAAATTTGGAAAACAAATTAGCTGAAAAAATTTTTTTTCGTACCTCTTAACAATGTTCTAACATAGTATACCCTGCAAACATTCAATGTTGCATGGATGTGCAGATCATGTCTATATTGAGTCCGCCGGTCTAGACCATGTCTGTAGGATGTCCTAACTAGGTCTTTGCACAGTGGGTATCTACTATCTATCTATCTATCTATCTATCTATCTATCTATCTATCTATCTATCTATCTATCTATCTATCTATCTATCTATCTATCTATCTATCTATCTATCTATCTATCTATCTATCTATCTATCTATCTATCTATCAATCAATCAATCAATCAATCAATCAATCAATCAATCAATCAATCAATCAATCAATCAATCAATCAATCAATCAATCAATCAATCAATCAATCAAATTTTATTTGTATAGCGCCTTCCACTGCCTTTACAGAAGCCCAAGGCGCTGAACAAAACAATAAAAAACAACAAAAGAGCAAAAAGACAGTAGGACAGATTAAAACTGCATAAAAAGTGACTAAAATAACAAAACAGATATGATAAAATACAGAAAATCAAACAGTAAAATTCTAAAAATCTATATTACATAAAAGCCAAACGATAAAAGTAAGTCTTCAAATGACTCTTAAAGACCTGCAGTGATGAGGACTTTTTGACAAAGTGGGAGCTCATTCCACAGTGTAGGAGCCAGGACAGAAAAGGCCCTATCACCTCTTGTTCTCAGCCTTGTTCGTGGGACGACAAGCAATTCCTGGTCAGCTGAGCAAAGAGAGCGCACGGGGGCATGCATCTGAAGCAACCCAGCCAGATATGGTGGGGCACCACCACGAAGGGACCGGAAGACAAACAACAAGACCTTAAGCTTAGCCCGGCAATCCACAGGGAGCCAGTGTAGGGAAGCCAGGACAGGAGTAATGTGTGTGGTTTCTTTTGAGCCAGTCAGAAATCTAGCTGCCGAGTTCTGAACCAACTGCAACCGCTTCAGTGCTGTCTGACTCAGCCCAACATACAGTGAATTTCAGTAATCAAGGCGCGATAAGACAAATGCATGCAGGACAGACTCGAGATGCGCCCTAGACAACATAGGCTTGATTTTTGGCACTGTGCAAATGAAAAAAGCAGGTTCTTACTACCTGGTTTTTATGGCTTTCAAATTTAAGATTGCAGTCAATTACAACTCCGAGACTTCTGACAGAAGATTTCAAGTAGGGTGTCAATGCATCCAAATTGGGGGCAGAGCTTACACAGCCCTTGCTAGAAGGGAGGAATGTAAGAAGCTCGGTCTTGCTCTCATTAACATGGATAAAGTTTGCTGCTAGCCACAACTTCACCTCATCCAGACAAACCTGGAGTTTCTTATAGAACCACCCATCTCAGGAGTCAGGGGAAAATACATCTGGCAGTCATCTGCATATAAATGAAATTTAATGCCATGATTGCGCAGGATTACGCCCAGTGGTAGCAAGTAAAGTGCGAAGAGGAGTGGCCCCAGGACTGAACCCTGAGGTACCCCCCAGCGCAGGTCCTCCCAGGGGGGACACAGAATTAGCCACCATCACACAAAACCTCCTTCCCTGGAGGTATGACTTTAGCCTTAGAGATCCCTTTAGGTATGACTTTACTATGGAGATCTGAAAAAGAATTAAGGTGGTTATCTTGCATTTGTATAAAAACCTTCGCCAATAACACGTTTTGGATCGAAACCAAGTATTAGACCATCCGGTTGTCGGTCTGGCTGAACTGCAACACTTCTCTGGGTCCTCCATTCATTACACACTCACGTATTTAGCAACAGAACACCACTGGTGTGAGAGGTTCTCCGCTCAATAATATCAGAGAAGGAGAAACAGCCGGCTGCTACCACTTCAACTTTAGGACAAACTAACAGAGTCCCAAAAAGAAAAAGACCATTTGAAGTCACGGACAACAAAAGACGTTTGGACCCAGTAAACAGCGCCTGGTGTTTAGGGCTCTCTCGTATCCTCCAGCATCACGGGTTTCCAGTTCCGGCAGAAGTGTCTCAGGGAAGATACTCAAAGGGTGAATGTTCCGTGACCATGTTTGTGTTCCAAACCTAGCTTGTTTGCAGATTCGCCATAACAGCTTTAAGGCACCAAAAGAAGTCCAGCACCACCTAGACCAATCTCCTAATTTAATCGAGAAATAGTGAACACTTCCACCAGGCCTGTGTCCCACCAACAGCAAACATTCATTTGCTGAGTTACTTTTCAACAAGGGAGTGGACTCACTCGCAGTTTAGCCACAGAACAACCATGAATAAAGAATGGTACCAAAACATCCTCCTAGAGGAACTCCTCCCAACCATCCAAGAACAGTATGATGATGAACAATGTCTTTTCCTGCTTAATGGAGCACCAGAACAAAAGGCTACAGTCAGAACTAAGTGTCTCAAGGAGCATTTATCTATTATTTTGTATTGAAATGTTTCATTATATATTTAAATCTTTTTTTTTTTCAGAAAAACCTTCTCCATCATCCAGCTGTTGGAAGGAGTTTTCTCTCTAACTTATTTAAAGTTTTGCTTGCACCACAGCCGTAAACCCTAAAGCATTGAGGCTGTGTCAAGCTAAGCATGAAATAAAAACTTTACTCGTCCAAATTTAGTCAAACGGTTCACTCTAATACAGCGCCTTTTTATAACAAAAACTCCCTATCTAGGCTCTGCAAAGCCCCTTACAATGCTCTTCTCATTCACACACTAACTCAGAGCTTTTCTGCTCATTTATTTCTTAGTATAGTTGTCTTTCCTGGTGTTGTTTTTCATTTGATGTGACAGCTTTTCTTCTCAAAAAATGATCCATACTCTTCCTCTTAACTGATTTTTTTTATGTCCATGTGTAAATTTCTATTTTTTCGTTTTGTGAACATCATTCTCTCTGCTAATGCAGCCCAGTAGAAACCCTTTGAACCCATAAAGAACGATTTAATTTGGCCAAAAGCAAGTTGATGCACAGATTTGAGGTGGCATTCTGGGTTTTGGTGCATACTATAATGTTTTTGTAACTGTAACTAAGATATTTTTCAATACTAAACCCTAACAGAGTATTTTGTAATGATTGAAACAGCAAAGAGATGCTCCACATCTCTTCCAAGCATAAACATCAGTGTGGGAAGCTGCTCTCCCCTGTAGCTAATGAAAAACAGCAGCTTGCTCTCCGCAGAAACACGAGTCAAATGGGCCTGTTAGAAATATTAAAAAAAAGCATTATCATGATAATTTGATACTTTAAATTTATGATGATTTAATGTGATTTCTCATTGAGTTGGGAAACATCGAGTTCACATTTTAAGGAGACTTTAGGCACTGATTTATGTCAGCAGGTGGCAGACCTGAGCAGTTTAGTGATTAAAACTTTCAAGATACTTTATACCTCAGCCACAATAATATCAGAATAAATCAGGCAACAGGCTGTATTTTTTAAAAGATTCTCCCCCACATTTGTTTTCTGAGCTCTGTTTTGATGCATGGGGACTCTTAGTCATTACTACAGTTACAACTCAGTTTGCATTGGCGACTGAACCACGTTTTTGGAGTTTTGAGTTTTTTTTTCACCAGGCCAGCAACAAAAAAACAGGCAGGAGCCCCAGTGGAGGTCTGCCTGAAACTTCACCAAGCAGGCTTTTTGGTTGCACCCACAGGTGCAGCCACTTGGTGCAATCAATGCCTGCACAACACCCTGGCCAATGCAGAGGCAGAGAACTATTATGACACTAGTGCACTTAAGACAACAAACTACACATAGAATAAAAATGAAACTTGATGTGTTTGTCTGCAAAGTCCCAGACAGCAGAAACACTTTTCAAGGTGGTCCCCACAGTTTTATCTGTGCTGAAGCTGGGAGGTTACCAAGATGATATTTGCCTTTTCTCTGATATTATTTTTTTAAATGTGTATTCATGGGAGGTCTGTCAAAACTTTGAATGCAACCTCTATTGAATTTCACATTCCAGCAATTCTTCTAATCTTCTTGCCCAAATAGGTGTTGGAAGTTTAGAGTCTGACCTCCAAACTTAACTAGTGTGGAGGAACTACTGCATCCATGATGGGAAACTAGCAAAAGTTTGTTGAAGGAGGGCCTTGAATATGAGAGAAATGAAATACATTTGACAGTTCATGCTCAGTATTTTCAAAATGTTAACGGCTCTCAGATGGGGCCCAGGTGGTGCAGACGCAGTGTGCAGTTTTTCACTTAAGGTGCTTTACGTGCCGTTGTTAATGTTAAAATGATGCATGACCTCGGTGTCTGACGTGTATCCGGTGTTGTATGCACCAAAGGTTATTGCTTGCTCTGCACCTTCCACTTTCTGCTGTTTGTAATAAAAATGACTTATGCCGTGTGTAGCAAAGGAAGCATCTGGCCCAAAAAACAGGAAAATAAAGAGCATCAAGGCTTGCACCCTTGAAAGAGCTGTAACTAACGAGATGCTGCCATGCTTCTGTTAAACGTAACAAATCAACCACGTTCTCAGTTTTACTGAGTTTGTCTTAAACGTGCATCAGCACATTTCTACGCTGCGTTTTCAATGTTCAGAAAGCCTAAATGAATTAGTAGTCAACAGAAAGGTTCCCTATAGGGTGGTAAGTTCAGCTGCACACCTATAAAATAATGAAATGATTACATTATCATTCACAACCACTCCGTGGATAACGCAAAGTAGGCTGTTTTTTTTCTTTTTTTGCAGATTACTCTCCTCCAGAGACCAATGAATAAAAGCCTTTCAAGCAAACCAATTTCAAATTCACATAACAAAATAAAACTAAACATCACGTCTAATTGCAAACAGTTTTGGTTTAGAGAGTCGACTAAAGCCAAGGAAGGGAATCTTAGAAATGTGGAGCTCTGTAACATAAAACTGGTCATTCTGAAATGGTAGATTTTGTCCCTAATATGAAGTGCACCATGTTTAGGTGATTTATTAGAGGTGTAACTGTTTTCCAAATTAAGTTTTACTTCCGGGAAATGTAAGATACATCACAGACAACCAAGGCTGTATCCAGAGTTTCAAAATTACCCAGGTCCAACTTCCGTTATCCCGTGCACATTCATTACAAAGAAAAGACCACAACTGATTTCCAGTTACATTATAATGTTACTTGTATGTGTATGATGGTCTTGTGTGTGTGTGTGTGTGTGTGTGTGTGTGTGTGTGTGTGTGTGTGTGTGTGTGTGTGTGTGTGTGTGTGTGTGTGAGAGAGAGAGAGAGAGAGAGAGAGAGAGAGAGAGAGAGAGAGAGACACACACACACAATAGATGAATATGTTTAGCTGGTAAATTATAAAGTTTGGTGGTACGATTATAGTCTGAGAAATAATCACGGTTTCACAAACACATTTTATAAAGTAGAGCCCTCTGCGCGTCATCCACTCACATAGGTGCTGCTCAGCCAGTGGACATGAAAAGTCAAAGGCAGGAACGCTGGAGCACACTGGTGAGCAAAAAATTTGATTTGGTGCAAGTAAAAAAGGAACTAACGTTTCGACACTGAATGTGTCTGACGAAGACACGAAGAATGATTTTAGCTATGTTTATATAACATATTGAGCTTATTTTAACCTTTTAACCCGTTTTTTAAACTGTAACATACCTCATCAATGTACTAACACACTGTGTTAAACATTGATTTTTTTCCAACTGTTGCAACAGTTAAAGGTAAAGAAAGACGTCACCAGAAGCGTTGATGTTACAGACTTGAACACCTGCTTGTTTCTTTGAAATCAGCAGTGTGGAAAGTTCTGATGGTCGTCTGACTGGTGGTGGTGAGCAAGGCGGCGGGAGGTGAATGTATGGCAAGTCAAAAGGGTCATAATTTGAATGCTTTGAAACCGCCTCCGATGACTAATAATCACTATTAAACACTTCACCAGAATTCTTATTTTAGAAAAGCATTTTGCATTTTTACTTTTGTTTGTCTGCAAAACTTGAACCAGACCATGAACCTAGAACTGACCTGGCATCTTTAGTATGGTGTTGTATGTAAACATTTCTGGTGGTCGGAGAAATTGCTTTGTTGGGTATTTTTACACGTTGTCACCATGCTGTCAGCTGCATGGATGTTGCGATTTGTAAGTTTGCGTTACTGCAGGTAAGATACTGACTGCTCATAAGTACTGACATGTTTGTTTGAAAATAGCAAGATTAATAACATAATACAGTACACTCATTTTCATGGCAGCAGAGCCCAAAATTGAGTGAAATTCTCAAAGCAGAGAGCAGAAAGGAGATTAGCCGTCATGGTACCGGGGTAATATTCCTGCAACTCATTGTGATCAAGTTACAAAGAGCAGCTTTCAAAGCAAATAACACAAGTGACAGTGAAGGACGCAAGTAAAAGACTTTTATAAATAGAAGCAGAGAATTAGTAGATCCAGCAGAAGTGGATGATTTAGGAAATGTCTCATGTTTTCTCAAATGGCTTTTTGTAGGACATTAGACACTTTAAGTTTTATACGGGGTTTAAAATGCATTAACATTTGCATTAAAACGTTTGAATTATAGCATTAAAGCTGCACCTTTCCTCTTTATGTGAGATTAAAACCAACCAAAATATAACAGACCATTCATTCACTGATTAGTTTGAAACTCTCCTGCAATTTAAGAAATAAGGCATGGACGACACAATCTGTCTTTAACACTGCAGATGTGAGGAACGAAACATCATGGGACCAGTTTTAGCAGCATGTGTGTCGGATACCACCACATTAACAAAACTGATGAATAAGCCCTTATTTTTTCTATGTATTAACTCTAGTTAATGGACACTGCAAGTCACCTAAAGCATGTGCTGGAAAATTAATGTTGGTGCAAACAAACTAGACAAATGAATTTAAAAAAATTCTGACCTGATGTTGAGGAAAAGACTGAGTCTCCAAACTTTATATAGCTTTAAATAGACTCCGCCCTCTATGAGGGTGCTGGTGGGGTTCTTATAGGTCAGGGGTCTACACCCTCAGGAGCCATGAGTGGGTCTTCCATGATGGCTTTTAATATCTTTTTTCTTTTTTACCATTTTTAGCCAAACTTTTGTTTTATAAAAAAATGCCAGTTGAGGCAGCTTTTCAGTTTTTTCATGGAATAATTGCATTGAATTCCCACAACAAAAACAAGATTAACAGTACCATCCGTCCGTCCGTCCGTCCATCCATTCGTCCATATATCCGAGGTTGGGTCGCAGGGGCAGCAGCGTAAGGAGAGAGGCCCAGACTTCCCTCTCCCCAGCCACTTTCTCCTTTGGGGGAATCCCAAGGCGTTCCCTGGCCAGCCAATAAACATAGTCCCTCCAGCGTGTCCTGGGTCTTCCTTTAGGTGTCATCCCAGTTGGACGTGCCCGGAAAACCTCACCAGGGAGGCGTCCAGGAGGCATCCTAACCAGATGCCCGAGCCACCCCAACTGGCTCCTCTCAATGTGGAGGAGCAGCCGATCTACTCCGAGCCCCTCCCAGATGACCGAGCCTCTCACCCTATCTCCAAGGGAGAGCCCAGCCACCCTGCAGAGAAAACTCATTTCGGCTGCTTGTATCCGCGATCTCGTTCTTTCAGTCACTACCCAAAACCCGTGACCATAGGTGAGGGTAGGAACGTAGATCGACCGGTGAATCGAGAGATTCGCATTCCGGCTCAGCTCTCTCTTCACCACGACAGACCGGTACAACGCCCGCATCACTGCAGACGCAGCACCAATCTGCCTATCGATCTCGTGCTCAGTATTAACAGTACCAGTGATGCTTATAGATACATTATAATAGATATAAATGGAAGAGAATAACAGAAGATTTATGTCTTTAAAAAATAAGTCAGAATCCTGATTTTCTTTCTGACAGAACATCCCCTAAAAATAACCCAAATATCTCTTTAAAATCCAACTGGTAGGTGTTAAGAACAGATCATGCCTTAGATTCTTAGGAAGCACAGAGGGGAGGGATTGTTGCTTCCCCAAATAAAAAATCTGCTCAACTGATGCTAATTCCTTTGAAAAATTTGTAGATTGTCACCATAAATTCCAGCGTTTTAGTTTCAAACACGATCACGTTTGTTTCATGTGTCCTTCATGTTTCACCGAGAGACCCGGTTGCTTACAGAGGAGCTCCGAACCGACTGTCAAAAGTTGCTCGACGAACACATTTTTATCTCTGTTAAAGGTAAAGTAAACGTCTCGCTTTCTGTCATTTCTATCATCAACTATTCATAACTTCCACTAGCCATCTCCCAAACATGTCTCAAAGTTTTCATGCATGGATGCTTTTTATTTTGTGCCATCGCTGAGGGAGATAGTGACAGCGAGACGGTGAGTGTGACAGTAAAAATGGAGATGGGGGTGGGATGGAGGGGGTGGCTACACGATATGACCACATGCCCTGGATGAGATCACTCTGGGAAAACTGCAGATAAAATGCATGTTTAACCACCAGGACTCTGCATGCCATTATTTAAATGTTATGGTGTCACGTTTCTCTCATAAAAGAGACAACAGCAGCTCCGTGTTCGGGACGTGATGCCTCGTCTCCACCGCGGTAAGGCCGCAGCAGGTATTAAAACAACCTCTGGATTTATAGGAGTATAGCGACTCCTGAGTGAAAAGCTTTCTTCTGTATTTGCTGGTGGGTGGGCGGGGGGGAATCCAGGCAGGCATCCAAGTAGAACTCCAAATCTAGTCAAAACACCCCGGCCTCTCGGTGTGAAACAGCTGGCAGCGATTCTCCTAGAAGCATCTGAGGCAGTCGGGCTGCTGCGTGTTTGTCTTCCCGTATCTCTCCCTGTTTGGCAGTTAGCTAGAGTCCTGCTAATTCTTGGCTGACTACCTGCATTATTTCTGATGTATGAAGAAGAGCAGGTGGGATTTGTAAAAGCAGACGTGCTTTTAGAAGTGGGAAATGATTGCATAATCAGAAGTGAGTATTTTCTTTTCCTGACCATTCCTTTTTATTCTAAACGCAGCAGAAATCAGAGAAATTTGATCTGATCACAGATCAGAAAAAAAACACGTTGCAAAGCCCTTGATAGGGTTGTGCAGTCAAGCAAATTAGTGTTTTAATTTTGATTCCAGCTTTAGAAAATCACAAAACCAACGTAGTTGAGTATTACAATGATTTTGTCACATTCTGCTGCTCTCTGACTGATGCACTTTGACCCCTGAGGAGCAAACCCTGCTTTGTCCTGCAGAAGGGTCCAGCTGCAGATGGTGCAGAAACCTGTGACACATAACCAGGAAGGAAGTTTTTAATTTTATGACTAACTCAAAAATGATTATTGCAAATTCACTGCTGACTGATAAAAGGAGGAACATGTTAAACTGGTTTTAGCACCACTCCACAGCTTCCAATCCATCACAGGATTCTTGTCTAAATTTTACTTTTCACTGCCAAAACTCTGAAAAATAGGACTCCCATGTACCTGACAGACAGGTATGTTACATAAATATGGCCCATCGTGTGTTTTCTGTTCTTGCCCCAGCCACGGTTGCTCTGCCGGTGTGAATGAGACAGACTCCCTCACTCAGAGTGTGTGAGTCCTGATTGAAAACACTTTTTATAGTTTAACTTTCAAGGCTGAAATGAAATAAATTGACCTTCTTTTATTGTCTTTTGCTGTTTTATTCCCTTCTATTTTATTATTTTATGGTCTTAAACGTATGGTTACGTTTTACTATGGTGTGTTTAGTGTTTTAGCATCCAG
This sequence comes from Aphyosemion australe, assembly GCA_006937985.1. NCBI lineage: Eukaryota > Metazoa > Chordata > Actinopteri > Cyprinodontiformes > Nothobranchiidae > Aphyosemion > Aphyosemion australe. The sequence goes on from SSNS01000026.1 coordinate 320,596, forward strand.
CACTTTGGAGAGCTTTATTAATAAAACTGAACTGAATTGTCAGATCCTTCTGTTGCCTCTTCATGTTTTCATGGTCTCAGGTTGTTTCCTCTACCCTCTCGCATTTTTGCTGCCATATCAGCCTCTGCGGTCATCTATTAAAGTCTTTTTTCGTCTCTTGTGTCTGCTCTGTGGTTCCTTTTGCCACCAAAACATGACATTTTTGTTATTGATTATTTTCTTGTGAAAGTATTTTCATACACCCTCTGCTTCAATGTATTTTGATTACATTAATGATTTATCATTTACAGATTTATTCAGAGTTACTGTTAGAAATATTTCTTTCACCATGAACGTGTTTCTGGTTAAAGTGACTGTAATTAATCCAAATTCACTAAAAACTCAAGTTAAAAAACTGTAAATATACAATAATGACACTAGTTTAAGCTCTTTTGAGGTACCACCAAGAAAGACGTGAGAATATGGTCTGATTTACATTTCACACATTTTAATGCATCTAGAAGATTTGGAGCACAAAAGGAGGGGGAATGTCTGTGTGGCATAATTGGAGACTCAACAACATTTTTGTTCATAATTCTATGATTCTCCAGATTCAAATGTTTATTTTTTCCTGGTTAAACGGCTTCATGTGTAAAGGGGTGTTGTTAACACCACTTTACAGAAGGAGTTGCAACAACCCTGCTGCTACAAGCATCTAAAACAACATTTTTACTGGTGATTATTTTAGACGAAAGAGTAAATTACAAGTTGTAATATTTGCAAAAAACAAAAAAAAAGGTGATTTTCTGATGCTAATGTCAACATACCTTTAATCTATGCAACACTGTCCATTTGTTTGATATGTATGTCAAATAATACGCTTCCATTCATTTCACTTATGAGTTCCACAACGTTTCGTAGTGCATTTTCCTGCAACTTATGAGTTTCTATTTCCAAGGTAGAGGCTCTAGGATAAACCACATTTTTTTATTTGAGCCCTGACTTTTGGTTTGGACCTCCAGGATGCTGCTGAAGCTCTTCTCTGCTTTTGTAGCAGTGCTGTCTGTCCATGTTAGTTTCATGTGACTGAACAAGGACATTATTGTTCTGCTGCACAAGTGCCAGTAGCCTCCTGTGATCTGCTCCTTCTCAGAATCAGGTTCACCAAACAAACAGCACTGATTATATGCTGACATGTATCAGGTTAGAGCAATTAGCACGTGTTAGTGTCTAATCCTAGCCTGGCAAGCCATCCTATATATTTTGGCCACGACCCATAAATGGATGTCGTTGTGTATCGAACACAGTTTTGTCAGGATCTGCTCCTTCTCCCTCTGAAGCGTTGTCCCGTTTCCCCTCGTTAACTCACCTGCCCCTTGTTATCCTACCCACCTGATTCCTGATGACCCTCATGTATTTAAACCCTCTGTTTGTGCTGGTCTTTGTCAGATCCTCATCTTATCACCCTACCTACCATTATTCATATTAAGCAGTTCTTTTGCCTGCCAGTCTGCCTCCTGTTCCTGCTCACCTGCGTTTGGGTCCTACTTCAATAACCCACATCATGACAGGTTGTCTTTCAGACTGTCTCCACATGCTATTGGACAACGAACAACGTGACATGCATGTCAGTCAACGTGGCAGTCCACCATACTCTGCTGAAGAAGATGCAAATACATCTTTTTTCTAAATAAAGAACTTAAGTACCTCTATCTGCTCTTGACTCAAAGAAAAGCCCAAAACCCAAGAGTCATGATGCCAAAGCCATTTCAAACGAGGTGTCGTAGTTACGAATATTGGGTCAAGATCTTAGATTTCATGTCTCTGCACCATGGTGTCAGCGTGTTCTGACCGTAAGAGCATGGCCTGTAAGATAAAAGTTAACTTCTTTCATTTTGATGAAATAAACATGGCCTTTAGGTACGTTGCACCATCTTAGTTTCTGTCAGTCGCAGCAACATTCCACCCACCAAACCAATAGAGCGCTGTGATTGGCTAGACACGAATCTGTTCAGGCCTGCTGAGGCTAGACCAAACTGCAGAGCAAAATCATTTTGCTTCAGCTGCTGTCTGTCTATATTTCTAGGCTAGTAAGCAAGCGCTGCACAAACTGAAAATGGACACAGCGCAGAGAACAAGAAGGATGTCGACCTGTTTATGTGAATTGGTGTCTTAAATCTGAACTCTGGATAGCTTTTAACATACCAGTAATTCTAATAAATAATCATGATTGTAATATTGACCAAAATAATAATGAGTATAATTTATTTCAGCTGTAGTTATGAATTAATTCATGCTTCAATATCTGATGTAAAACTAAAAATTTTAGACCAAAAACATTTACAGGAGACAGGAAGTCCAACTGGTTTATAAATTAAGCAGAAAATCCCACCACTGCCACCATTTGTTGTGACAAAAGCAACTAGGGGATAAAAAGTTGATTTTAGTCAGACATCCTGGACTGCTACATTTTTAAAGTTCACCTTCAAAATGTAAGAGACCGTGTTCATACAAGTTAAGGAGAGGAAAGAGCAGTTTGACCTGGTGTCTGATTACTCTGTCATAATTCAGCACTTGTCAATAAAACCTTGTTTTTCTCTCACATTGCTGATCTTTTTAGCTAAAATGTTCATCCGTTAAACAAATCATTTCATTTCAGTAACACATCAGTGAAGCTGCTTCCTGCTTGTTTCAAGGTTGGATGAGACGGGCTCAGGTCAGACAGCTGGTGTCTGTTTATGCTCAGGTTTTCTGTTTATGGCAGCAGCAGAAATTCTGCAGAAACTACCTGAAAATGTCACATGCAATTAAAAACAGGGTGAATCAGTTCAGCCTCTAAATAATTCAGACAATGGAGAGTGATTGGCTCTAAATACTGCAGCGCTGCATTTTCCCCCTCACGTCTGATTTTTATTTTTAAGCCTGCAGCTTGTTGTGAGGAATCCATAAATGCGTCATACACTTTACATTTTTAGGAGCTCTGAAAATAGTCTAAATGTTTGACTTTACTTGCCAAAAATGGCTGATTTGTCTTTGAGCTTCATTCAAACATGCTGTTTTTATCAAAAAATGCAAGTTTTACCTTTAGAATTGTTTGCAGGAGTTAATTGAATCAGTTTCAAAGTGCTGATCACAAATCCAAGGCAGATATTTGTGCATGGCGTTATAACTTTGTGGTTTGTTTCAGATATTAAAACACTAACCCTAAATATTTCATCCTGTTTCCAGCAGCTTTTAAGAATATTTTATGTGTTTGCGTTTAAAGACAGGATGATAAACAAGCTTTTTAAAAGAAATGTGTGGTTTGCTTCTCTTTGTAAGTGGTATAAATAATGCAACAACGACCAAAGGGAGATATTCTTGTGGGACACAAGTCGTTACTGATAATATTCCCTCTCAGTGATTCTTTTTTGTTCTTCTCTCATGTTTTCTCCAGCGGCATACCATGTCCGTACCGGCACCTGCGAGGTGGTGGCGCTGCACCGCTGCTGCAACAAGAACAAAATCGAGGAACGGTCACAAACCGTGAAGTGCTCCTGCTTTCCCGGGCAAGTGGCCGGCACCACCAGAGCTGCCCCATCATGTGTAGATGGTACGATCCACTTGCTAAATAAATCATCTGGATTTTTTGGGGTTTATTTTTTGCTTCTTTACATGAATCTGGAGGAAGAGATTTGCTGAGATCATCACCAGGTGTCAGCTCACTTGATGGTGGCGTGAGAGTTGAATTTGATGTCAGTTTGCATATTTTTCCTGCTCCACATTTCTGTATCATCTGAGCACTTAGTGGTTTCACGTGTCCTTCCTGAAAAGATGGACAACTGTCAGAATTATTGCTACCAACATGTTCCTGTTTCCTTAGAAAATCCAAAAGGATCCATCTGCAGCCTGTTAAACCTCTAATAACGCCCACTTCAGTTTCTGTTCACTCAAAGCTTTTAGGAGTGAAAAATAAAACATGAAGGTGGGAGTTGATTTTATATCTATAACAGTAAATTACATCTGAACTTTGATGCCACTTTTCTTCTTTCCACCCTTCTTTGCAACATTGCTTCAGTTCATTCTTAAGGTCCACCAAGCATCTCATTTGGGTTGAGGTCTGGACTTTGACTGGTCCATTGCAAAACCTTGGTTCTTGTTTTTTCCAGCTATTCTGTTGAGTTCAAGAACATTTTTCTGTTTAATGACCCATTTTCATCCAGCTGCTCAGACAGATGGACTCACATGAGACTCCTGAATACTTTGGTCTACAGTAGTCTATGGTTGGCTGAATCAAGTCAGGTTTTATTTATAAATCACATTTAAAAACAAGTTGTGGCTCATTATTAGGATGAAAGATTGAACATGTCAGCTGCAGAAATCCTGCAACCCTTCCAGACAGGCTGTATATGTCCTGTCATGAACTAAAACCTTTAAGCTGCTAACTTAGGCTTTGTTTAGTTTATAATATTAAAATGAAGATTTTACGTTACGCTGGTGGTGGTCGGAGGGACTGGTGGCGCCAGTGCTCGGCAGCCTCGCCTCTGTCAGTGCACCCCAGGGCAGCTGTGGCTACATCGTAGCTCATCCCCACCAGCGTGTGAATGGGTGAATGACTGATTGTGTTGTGAAGCGCCTTGGGGGGTTGTAGAACCCTAAGAAGGCGCTATACAAATACAGGCCATTTTCCATTTACCATATTTTCTACACAACTTCAACTGGTTATAAGGACTGGGGCAGGTCCAACTATGCCTGCTGCTTTATAATTACTTTTATTCATTTTCCAACAAACTACTATTATCATAAAACACTTTTAGTATTAAAAATTAAAGGGATTCCCTATGCAGTTTTGGCTTGCTTTTACCACCCCCTAGTGTCCGATAGTGAAACCAAAAGTGAAACTGATCTCCCTGTGCGTTGGTCTTTTTAACACCTTAATCTAAAGCCTACTGCACACTGGAAGCATCAGCGTTGTGGAACGGTTTTCGCTGCTTGCCAGTGCACACTGGGTGAATCTCAGCCGCGAAGTGGCTTCACCGCCGCACTCCTCGCTTGACAAGATCCCTCGGTCACGGTTTGTTTATGCTATCCGCCATTAAACCAAAAAGAAGGAACTCACGTTTGACATTGCTGTTTGATGTCATATATAATGTTGTTCCTCTCCACTGCCAGGATTAAACCCGTGAAAAACACATCACTGCATTTCTTGAACGATGCGGTAAGTAAATAAGCCGTGAGGTCACATGTATAGACGTAATCTATATAGATATGAAATCGCATCGCTGCAATAGACTTTTATTTTGAAAATTACCGGGCATTTTACACTGAAACCAAGTGTGATTTCTAGCCCTATGTTAACTGCGGAATTGACGCATCCCAGAAGAGGCACGCGGCAAAAGTAGAACTCGATCCTATCTTCTGGGACGCATCTGAAAATTGACGCATTGCGCCTGGTTTGAATCATCCCCATAGACTATAATGGATTCTATTTGGAGCAGCAACGTTCCACTGCCGTTCCGCGCCGCTGATGCTTCCAGTGTGAAGTACAGGTAACTGCTGAAATGTCTCCTCAGCCTTCATTAGTGTCTACAGGAGCGGTTCATCACTAAATCAAACAAATCAGCTGTGTTCATGATCTAAAACATGCAGGAAACATGCTGGAAGCAGACTGCAGCACCAGGTATGTCAGCTCCTCTTTAGTCCAACTGGGACTGGACCGGCGCTCTGAAGTTGCAAATGTGATATTCTGGCCACAGAGGGTGGTGGTGGTCTGACTGACATTTCATTAACCCTGTAAAGGGTCATTTTAGCACATACTGGCTCAAGAACATGATTTAAAAATATGAAAAAGTTGCATAGTATGGCTTTAAAATGTGAATTCTGGATAGCTTTTTTACATAACAGTAATTCTAATAAATCATGATTTTTATATTGACAAAAATGATTGTGAGAAGGATTTATTTTATTTTTTCTATAAAGAAGCAGCTCTAGCTATTGATTAATTCAGGTTCTAATAAATTGTGTAAAAAAATATGAAAAAGTTGCATAGTATGCCTTTAAAGAAATGTAACACTGCACAACATCACAGCGTGCAGAGTAATAGTCTCAAGTTTAACCCTTGATTGTTTAAAATATAACTGATGTTTTCATCTTAGAAAACGTGCTAATTTAGTTTTAATTGGTTTTGACACAAAGCACAGAACTGTCTATGATATATATGATATTATCACTTTTTCTTTCTTTTACACAATCAGGAGTTGTAACTGCGATCATCTTAGCTGTCCCTCGTTTTACCTTCTTTTTTCTGCTGACATTTCGATCGCAACTGCGATCATCCTCAGAGCTACGTCGCGGTTGGCGACGTCACTTCCTTCTCCGTTTATCCGCAGGCAGCAGAGGACGGTATCGCCCTCTGCTGCCCTGCGGAGAAGGAAGTGACGTTGCCAACCGCGACGTAGCTCTGTCAGCAGAAAAAAGAAGGTAAAAACAACTCCTGATTGTGTAAAAGAAAGAAAAAGTGATAATAATTAGAAAGACACAGAATGAACGCTCAAAAGATATATATATATATATATATATATATATATATATATATATATATATATATATATATATATATATATATATATATATATATATATATATATATACATATATATATATATATATGATATTTTCAGTGCATCACCTCAGATTCCAATATTAAAACTACCATTCCTTCTTAGAACGATATAAATACATTAAAACAGTTCCTGAATCTGATTATTTGGGTGATATGCTGAAGGGTTTAGGTCTGAATATGGCGGTTCTCTCTGCAGACTGTAAAGTCAGAAGGCTAAAAGGTCTCTAAACATGCTAATGTGCCAAGCTTCTCCGACTCAGCCAAAGTGGCAGCTTCATTTTGGTCTGAAACGCGCGGCTTTCTGGCAAAACCCTGGATAGCTCGTGTTTGACCTATTCCTTGACATTTTGGTATTGACATTTTCTGCAAATTAGAGCTGTGAGCCACCGGCCTCGGTTTAAAGCTCCTCCGTTGATCCCGGGGGAAAAAAAATGAGAAGCACTTAACCTTTTAATTATTCTTTCTTCCAGGACAAGGGATTACCTAGAGCTGGAGTGAGACGATCTCTTCATACGAAGATGAATGAAGCCCCAGACATCAGAGGAAAACTAGATCTTACAGCAAGATTTAGGAAGGGAGCAAAGAAAGCATGTGTGTGTGTGCTCAGGCTTTGGTTGTTTATTTAGTCCTTTTATTCTTTAGTCAGTAGGTTAAAAAATCAATAGTTATAACTGGATCATATATATGAGTTGAAGTTGTCCTTGATTGTTTGGGTTTACTACTCTTTGTCCTGAGGGTCGTGAGTTTTTGTTGTTTTGTTGAGCTGGAGGCTGAAAACTTTGGGAACCCCTGCTTTAGACCATCAGACTCAAGGTCAACTCAAAGACTCTGTTTTTACGATGACATCATAAAGAACAAACTCCAATTTTTGCTCTCAGATGTTTTCTGTCCTCGTGTTTTTAAAGCACCATTAACCATCAAGTGAAACGAATCCCAATGCACTCTCTGCTCCATCATCAATACTCCTGCTTTATTCCATATAAGACCTTTTTAATAGCTGCTGTAACGCCGCCGCCATCTGCCTGAGATTGACCCAAAGCTCCTTTGACTCCAAACTGCAGCTATAACCACGTTTGTGTTTTACAAATTGATTCCCCGTGTCATAAAGTCTTCATTCAGACTGCAGGTTTGCGTTTGGATCTTCATTAAGAAGAGCACCGATGCTGCTGGAGGGGGTTGTGGGTCGTGGATAATGACCTTTATGATAAAACCACATTTAAATGATGTCTAGTGCTTTTTGTTTGGAGGCAGGTGAAGGAGGTCGACAGAGTACCTCAGTGGTACATCTGCTTCAGCTGGCCTCCTCCGTACCCCACACGGATTCTGTTTGCATATTCTTAACAGATTGTGTTACCAGTCCAAAAGCTAATCTTACATCACTTAGTTGAGAGGGCTGACAGAATGTGGCGTGGCTTGATGAGACCCAGCTTTGATGATCTGAAGAGAGTCAACTCTTCAAGTTTCCAATGTCAGGTGGAGCTGTGCTGATGCGTAACGGTGTGGGAAAATTTAAACACCGCCACTGCATTATTTAGGATTTTGTTCAACTCTTGCATATTTCTCCACTGGTAGAAAGTTTTAAAGGCGTACTATGCAACTTTTTCATATTTTAAAATCATTTTCTTGAGCCAGTTTGTGCTAAAATGACCCTTTACAGGGTTAATGAAATGTCACTCAGACCCCCACAGCCCTCTGTGGCCAGAATACCGCATTTGCAACTTCAGTGTCGGTCCGATCTTTGTTGGACTTAGTAAAGTGGAGCTGACATGCCTGGTGCTGCAGTCTGCTTCCAGCATGTTTCCTGCATGTTTTAGCTCGTGAACACAGCTGATTTGTTAGATTCAGTGATGAACCGCTCCTGTAGACACTAATGAAGGCTGAGGAGACATTTCAGCAGTTAGATTAAGGTGTTAAAAAGATGAACGCACTGCGAGAAGATAAGTTTCACTTTTGGTTTCACTAACAGACACTAGGGGGTGCTAAAAACAAGCCAAAATTGCATAGTATCCCTTTAAACCAAAACTGACACTCAATGGTAGATTTTTAGCTTATTGATTACAGAACCAAAGTTCTCCTATAAGTCAAACCTTTGGAACCAGTTTTCTTGCTTCTGAGACAATAAAGATTGTAACTCCAGATTTTAATATTCAGCCTGATACATCACAGCAAGGCCACCTCACTTTTATTTCCTGTTTCCAACACTTTCCTCATTGTAGCCCAACTGCTGTCTGTTAGCACTCAGAGTGTAAATGACTCACAGCTTTTGCCACGTAACTTTTATTTTGCTAGTTTAGGGGTGAGCGGTTTGACCCAAATACTGATACCAACATAAATCGAGTGATGAAATTAATATTTTTGTTGCAGTTTCTCTTGTTCAAGTTCAGCAATTTACCTATTAATTAAGATTTTTCTCTCAGAGTCTGCGTGAGTGCAGCTTCACTCCCAGTCCTGACATTCAAACAGCTCTTCTCTCACTCCAGGAGCACGAGCACACAGAGCAGCACAGGGCTGGCTGATGTCCTTGTGATGGCAGAGGAAAAGGAGTGCCACTTCATGGTTTATACAATTGCAAATATTGAGTTAGATAATGAGTTGTTTTTTATTTCCCTAAAATGTATGTTATGTGTGTTATGTGTATGTGTGTTATGGATACAACCATTCAATAATATTGTAATTCCAAACAAGAAGGACTGGTACCAGCTGTACTGGCCCTGTATTCACTTGGTACTGGACCAAAGATTTAACTACATTTGTAATGTCAACCATCCTTAACTGAGTTACAGCCATTTTGTTTATGCCAGTAATGATTTGCTGTGGAAGTCATCTTTCTAAGAGTCGGGCCCATGTTAAAACATGTTCAGTGCTTTGAGATATTTAGCTAACAGAAAGACGGGGTAAACACCAAAGGTTAATAATAAAGTTTCAAACAATAATATAGAGGTTGTAGTATGTGGTGGAGGTGACTCTTCAAGCAGAAATCCAGAGCTTTTTTTAATCAGATGGCGCCATCTAGAGGCTGAAAAATGTATCACACCTTAAGCCCGTCTCCCTACTTCTTATTTAAGGCTGAAAGCAACGCCTCTCGTTTATTAATGTGTGAACCTCTAGCCAACAAAGCTAAAATAAATCGTTTTATTATTTTCACGTTGTGCTGTTTATATATATATATAGTTGAGCTTAGTTCAGCACCTCGGACAGCTCCGTGTGCTCTAAGCGGTTCAGTACCCAGGACAGCTCCACAGCGGAGGAGCTCTTCACCCACAGCTGTCCTGCATTAGTTGATGAGCCGCACCTTTTAAAAGCAGCCAGCTGGCCTGTGATCGAGGGACAGCTAAGAGGCAGAGCTGTATTGTGGTCACGCTTCTTCCCCTGCTTGCTGACTTAGCTGAACGTTCCTTTGATAACGTGTGAGTTGTGTTCTCTTGTTTAGCTGCTGGCCTTTGGAGCTTGTGTAACTTGGATGCTTCAGGTAAACTTGTGGTTTTTAGGACCTAAACCATTGATCATATATTCTATTTTATTTCAGTAAAACCAACAATAACCTTTTTAATGAAACATTATTGACACTGTCAATTGTTTTGACTATATTTTTATTTAAAGCCATTCAGCTGTGAACTTCCAGTTTAATTAGAGTTTTTGTTGGAACACTTTTTAATTCTCAGAATACTGATGCTGAGAGACAGATATCCTCCACACAATTTAACATTCTTTCAAGCTTGTTGTTCAAAAGTTTAATTATTTATATTGTTTTGTGACTTTTTTGTCCCTTTTACCATTTAAATCAGTTTTTTTCCATTTATATTTAATAATGTTTTTATTTTGCCTTGCATTTTAGTTTTTAAACTTTTCTTCATATTTAAAGGAAATGAAAGGGAAATATTTTTCCAAAATGGGTTTACATTTCATTTCACAGCTAGAGATGTTTATTTCTCAGAAATGAGGTAACCAAATTGCTCTATACTGCCAAAATAAAAGAAACATGGTTAAAAAAAATCCTATTGGTAGTTTTATTTTTCTTTATTAAACTTTAATAATGAACTAAATCTATGTTGTGTTGACAAATCATGCCCAAGCCTCCCAACAGCTACGCCAGAATAACGTTTTTCTCTTAAAGCCATGTGGTGTTTAAGTGTTGATGTTGAGGAAACACTTCTGATATTTCCTTCTCCCCACTCCTATGTTTAGCCTCAATAGTGGAGCAGAAGTGGTGGTGCCAGATGCATCCGTGCCTTGACGGGGAGGAATGTAAAGTTCTTCCTGATCTGAAGGGCTGGAGCTGTGCGACAGGGAACAAGATCAAAACCACAAAGGTGAGACATTAATTAAAAAAAAACATCTCTTTTATTGACACCAGAATCAAACCTGTTGAATCGGGTGTAAACACGCTTCAAGGTCAACAAGCTGCGACTCCTCCTGTCGCCTCTGCCTTTAACTAAAAAGGTTTGTGTTTGCAGCCTGTGCTTGGACCCTTGGGGTCTAATAATCAATGGACTGCCATGTCTCCTTAGCACTTTCAGGCCATTCTGAGCACCCAAACTGGCCAATTACTCACTCCAGTTACTTGCTTTTAACTTTGTAACATGATGCCTGTATCCTTCACTGTTATGACTACCCGTAGACTTCAGTTCTGCCTCTCTCCATGTACTTAATTATTTAAACCGCCTGCACCACACCACACCTGCCTGGAGCCGGGAGCCTGGAGCCTCGGGCTATTGATTCACGGACCGGTCGGGACCTCAGAATGGGATATATATACATATCTATACAGACACAGACAAATTTGTTGGTCCCCTCACAGCTCACTGAAACAATGCTTCATTTCTCCTGAAAAGGGATTTAGTGGAAAGCAATGTTCCAACATACACCTGCACACCTTCAGCATGTGATAGTGAACGAAATGAAACGGTGAACAAAAATTTGTGTTTGGTGCTAAAAGTTTTTGGACAAATTTATTGATTCTTCTAAAGGATCTGTAGAAACCCTGCCCATAGACCTTCTCCATGTTGATCTATGATCGTGAGAGCACAGCTACCGACCTCCCAGGATGTGGACGTGTGAGCAAAGGAAACCCAGGTTGATCAAATGGACAAACGATTGAAAAACAGCCAAAGAAACCCTCCAAATTTAACTCGAAGCTCAAGATACATCGGTTTGTGATCACACCATCTGTTGCGTGTTGAACCATGGAGGACTTATTGAAAGAAATGGAGGACACCATTAACAGAAAAACACCAAAAAGCCAGAGAAAACTGGATCTTTTTGGCAAATCACATCAGTTCCATGTTTAAATGATACTTTTAAAGAAAAGAGCACCAACCATAAACATGAATACGTAGACGCCCCATTGGGCGCTGGAGAGCATAACAGCGTAGCCGCCATATTGGATGGGTCTCACTCTCCAAACTCAACTAAAGTCAACACGGAGTGAGCAACTATGCCTGTTTTTGTGCAGCCTACAGTTGCAACAACCGGCGTACTATTGAAAACAGATCACGTGGGATTACTATTGACTTTTTTAGCCTACCTGATGGGATTTAAAATTTAAATTTATTTGTTAATTTTATTTAATTATATTCATATTTTGATTATCATACCATACCACATGTTTCATGTTATCATGATTTTATGTTGTTCTCAGCGCCTTGGCCTCCTGTAACGGGTGTGGAAGGCGCTATATAAATAAAAGTTGATTGATTGATTGATTTTGTAAAAGCATAATAAAATGTGTTAGTTTAGTTGGGTAAGCACCTTCCATAGAAATGAATGCACTGGGGGCAAATGGAGATCCATCCAAGATGGCCACTAGAGCAGCTCCAGTAGGAAGTGCCAGTCCATGGGGAGTCTACATATATATGTCTGTGACCCCTGCCAACGACATGAAACATGAAGGAGGTC
>SSNS01000026.1:333758-385001 GCA_006937985.1 Aphyosemion australe
GGGTTTGATTTAAAGGCTAGTTTGCTGCATCTGGGTTGAAGAACCTGCACAAGGCACCAACACTTCTCAAGACTACCATGTGTCCATGCAGGACCCAAACATGCTGCCTAAAGTCAGAAAGCTCAGAAGCTCAGCCTCAGATGTGGGTCATACATCCTCAAAATTAACCAGACAATCAGCTAAAATCACTGGAGTGCTGAGAACCTGTTTTTGAGGGGATGTTTATTGTAGAGGGTACTTATCTGTATATTGCATGTAAATAGTTTTTCCTTTAGTTCTGATTTAAATTTTGGCTGAAAATGTTTTCATGTTGCTGTTGATGAGATTTTGAAAAACACTTAAAGAAAACTAAATGTCTTCTGTTTTCCTTTGTATTTAAAGATTTCTGCAGACAGAGACCAGCTTTGGTAACTACCGGCATTCCACGACAAGTCCCAGGTGATTATTCTGATGCTATTATAACAACTATTATTTTAATATTTCTGCTCTTGTACTAGCTACTTGTGTGACATACAAAGAAATTCCAACCATAAATCTTTAATGTAGCTTCTAATTAGCTCATTGTCAGATTAAGCACAATTCCCTGTAGTGTTACTCCACCAGAGAAAAGGATGGGAGCGAGAGGAGGCACAGAATCCAAACATGGAACAACAACCTGTTCAAAGCAGCATCATTACCCAGCTGATCTAACTCACACACCTTTGAACTCAGCCGGAGACACAACTTTCTTCAGTTTCTAATCTTTCTGCAGGCAGCTTGAAGCAGCAGGAGCTCACGCTTTCTTCCTCACCTATGCTGAGCTTTTAGAAAAACAGCCTACATAATGCTGGAACCTCCAGCTATACTCACCCCCACGGCTCAATCACACACACTGAGAATTGAAAATGTAAAGCTAAGCTGTGACTGGCTATTAGAAAGCCCAGGGGCACAGTCAAAGTGATGAACAGAACCCGATGTGCAAAGAATTTAGTCAATTTGAAGGATGAAATGGAAGCAAGACGACTAAACTGTTTCTTTTATATGGATAAATACAGAAATCCTCAAAGAGGACATCAGGAACCCGCTGTGTTCTGCTTTATACGAGAGGGATAACAGAATAAAACTCTAATGCTAGCTAGTGCAGCTTTTCATTACACTGTTTGCACTTGTATCATCATTTTTCATCCTTCAGCTGTAGAGATCAGTTTAAACAGATATGAGTCTTTGGTAGTTTGAGGAGAAGCAGGTTTCCAGAAGAGCTTCGTGTCTTAGAATTTAACTAATGAGGATATGAACAATCATCAATGCTAGGATTATAAAATATATTACTAAGTATTCCAACAGTGTGCACATTTATTTGTATTCATCCCCACAACTCAGAATGAATGAATGAAGTAAACCCGTCTGCCTCTGAATGGTTGTTATATGTTCCTTTTAGGTACCAAACCATAAAATAAGTTTTAAGAAGTGTTTATGGCCTTAAGGACCAATGCCCAGTTTCATAACATCTTATGCATTGTTTTTTAATAAAAATCATTTTTAACAATTTTTTTGGCAAAAAATATTATGAAATAATTACAGTTGTAAAAAACCAAATAATTTAATATAATCTGAATTTTGGAAATTGGAACTAATTTCTGAAATTTATTGACCTAAATATTAAAATCAAAATTAGTCGTATGGCTTTTTCCTCCACATTTTGTATTTCTGGTCTGAGCCTAAAATTGAAGTAGAAATAAACAAAACACCTGTCACTTTTTCATCCTTGGATGTTTGACTGTCAATTAAAAATAGAACGAACAAATAAAACTGATTATTCCAGACACCTGCAGCAGCTGTGGAGAGAAAATGTGCAGCAAAACAAAAGCGAGGTGCTTCCGGAGAAATTTGAGAACCCCTAAAAGCTTTTGCTGCTGTTCTCAGTCACATTTTTGAAAATCCAGGGCCGTTTCTCAATGCGTACTTGTCTGTACTTGTGTACTCCCGTCCTTGTGAAACGTCATCAACGATGGTCCAAGTACTGTTCCAATCCTAAGTACATATAATGGCAAGTTCGCTCAAAGTTCCAGGATATGTTCTTGCTCCTCCCATTGTATCGAGGATGCACTGATGCGTCCTTCTGCTGATTTGGGACAGCAACGTTTCCCATAATGCATTGCGCCGCTAACCGTTATACTCCAAACGGCAGAGGAAAAAACTTATAAGTGTTTTATTTCAGAAGTACAAATAAATATAAAGTTGTCTGTTATTGTAAATAATTGTGTATAACCTGTCAAATTTGTTGTGTATTTGTTTTTTTATTTTCTTTCAGACACTTCACGATCTCTCAAAATGCTAATTAGCTAACCCACTATCAAAATAAAAGCATCGTTGCTTTGTTTTGATGCGAAAGAAAATGTTTTCTTCATTTAACAGCGGGAAATGCTGGTATTTTATCCATTTTGATCAAAAGTGGACCAAATATAGTACAAATAAAACGTTTTCGTTGTTATTTAGTTATTTAAGGAAATAACTAGACTTTTATTTTTATGTCAGGTCGTTTTTTTTAACCGTAGCAACAAGCAGCGCTTTTTGCTGTGACGCAAAGGACTACGCTTGTTCCAAATGCCGTCCTCGTCCTAGAACAGACTGCGTTCACACCGGGCTTGACGTTTGCGTCGCCAGCGTCAAGTTTCAATGTTAAGTCTATGGTAAGGCGCGTCAGAGCTGCTTCAACGTCCCTGCGTCGCTTTGTGAGTACTTTGTGAGTAATTTTGTGAATACTTTTCACGCTTTTCAAGCTTTGACGCTTGCGTCAAAGCTTGAAAAGCGTGTGTATCAAGCTTTGACGCGCCCAACGCTTGCAACGCAAACGTCAAGCAAGTTCAGCTAGCTGAACTTTCTGCGTCACTTTACAAGCGTCAACCAATCAGAGCGCGAGTTGGTACGCCACAGCAGAGCGAGGGAAGAAGGCGAATTCATTCAGCAATGGAGGAGAAACTGATCGTAGCTGTTTGTAACCAGCGTGAACTGTATGACCCGACCTGCTACGCCTACCGAGATCGGAATAAAAAGGACCTTGCTTGGAGGAAGGTTGCTGGAGAACTTGGCGTGTCGGGTGAGTGTTTTTTCAACGTTAACGATCCGCCATTGTTACAAACATCCGGCAACAGAGAGCCGCGCACGCGCTCTGTCCTCCCTTCCCCTCCCCGTGGGGCTGACGCAACCGTCAAAGCAAGCTGCGCCAACGCAAGCTGCGTCAACGTCAAAAATATATAGGCGTCAAAAACGGCATGAAGTATGCGTTGTTTGACGCCCGGTGTGAACGCAGAACATACTAGCGTCCTTGAGTATTGAGAAACGGCCCAAAAATGAAACATTTATTTAATTTATTTATTTTAATTAAGTATAGGAATAATTTTTATTACTGGTTTGATTTTTTTTCTACATCAGAAGTTCTAAAAATATAAAAGCACTGGTAAATAAACTGGAAAACGACCAATCATCAGAGAATGGATGTCATTTTCACCGGCAGAATCTAAGAACCATAAAATGTCTCGGTGAACTTCTGATCATAGCGAGTCCTCCAAAGTGAAGCAGAGCCATGACTGGGGCAGCAGTAGCTCAGGAGGTAGAGCGGGTTGTCCAGTAATTGGAAGGATGCAGGTTTGATCCCGGCTCCCACCAGAGAATGCTGCTGTCGTGTCCTTGGGCAAGACACTTAACCCGCCTTGCCTGCTGGTTGTGGTTGGAGGGACCGGTGGCACCAGTGCTCGGCAGCCTCGCCTCTGTCAGTGCGCCCCAGGACAGTTGTGGCTATTTTGTAGCTCATCAGCACCAGCGTGTGAATGTGTGGATGACTGATCATGTTGTGAAGTGTCTTGGGGGGTTGTAGAACCCTAAGAAGATGCTATACAAACACAGATCATTTACCACTGAAATCATAGGATTCTTTTGTTTTTATTGTTTTTATTTTATTTTTTTTATCATACTAAACAATAAAGTAAATCAAACAGTTAAAATTGAGATCATCATTATTTATAAATCAAAGGCGTTTTTCAGTTTCTATGAAAGCAGTGATTCACTCAGGGTGATGCTGCACAAATGAAACAGCTTTTTAATTACCAACGGGCAGGTTTCTGTTTCAACTTAGCATCAAGGTAGTAAATGTTGATGGCCGTGCAATAATGACACCATCTGTGTGTAGATTTGTTCCCTATAAGTTATGCTTTCAGTATTATATTATGTGTGCCGCCGGTATGAAGTCCCCCAGGAAAATTAGGGCTTGATTAAATGTATGCTTGCTGAAATGGCAGATGGTCGAACAACCAGAGCGACTGGGGAAAACATCCATCCGTTTTCTATACCTGCTTGTTTTAGTCGGTGTTGTGGGAGTTGGTGCCAGGGACAGGGCACATCTCTAACAGGTCCATCACAGGGACACACAGACAACTTGAGGCTAATTTTTGGATCACCAACAAATCCAACATCCAACTTTTTTTAAGTTGTGAGAGGAAAACTGAAGTACCCAGAGAAAACACACACACACACACACACACACGGGGGAAAACCTTCAAGCTTCACATTAAACGGTGCCCAAACCTGTAATCTTGCTCTGAGGCAACAGTACTAACCAACTGTGCCACCATGAAGCAATTTGTTGAAACCTTATATCGCAAAAGAAAAACAAACAGAAAAACTATCTAAAAGTGGCGGTGAAGATAGATTGTGAGGCTTTTCCGTCCTTAGATGAAATAACATTTGGCACCCACACAAATAAGCAAAGGTCTACTATGTCTTTAGCAAATACGTGTTTTCTCTTTCTAAAGAAACTTGCAGAAACAAAATTGATAAGTTGGGTGTTTTGGAAGATTGAAGCCAGATGCTATAATAAGTGTGGATTAAATAATTCTAGCACAATAGTGACATGATTTGCTGCTGCAGTGAATAAGAGGAGAAAGAATGAAACAAAAATGTCAGATGTTTTTCATTTCAGCATTAATTTATTTGACTGTCATTGGAATTCAAATTTCAGCATGTTTAGATATATCACCATTTATAATGCTGACATAAAACAGTATAGACTCCTATCATCACCTTAGAATGAAAATGTCTAAGATGCTGTTGGTTTTAAAGAGTAGGTTGACTGAGAAACCATTTGTTAATTTTATTTTTGAAAATTTTCAATCACTGAGTTTAACATGCAGCCTGAACGTGAAAATAGTCTTCTACCCCTATTTCCTGCATTAGTTTCTAAAAATAGATGGAAAACGGCTCGGTTCAGAAAAGCAGATAAAGCAGTTTACATCTTATGAAGTGAGATTCTTTGTAAATGTAATGAGGAATTCGGTTTTACCTGTTTTAGACAGCTGTGCTCTTTGAACAACCTTGGTTTGGAGAAACAGAGATTAGCTCTGATCTCACAGATGAGGTAACAACTAGTCACTCAGATACTTAAAAAACAATTGTAATCTCAAATGTTTCATAGCAGTTTATGTAAATGCTGTTAAATAACATGCCACATGTATGTAGCTAGCTCCAAAGCAATTAGGTCTTCCACACTAGCATTGGCTAGTCCACTCCGCCTAGATAGGGTAGGGAGTGTTCACATCCGCATAGCCTGGATTTTTTTCTGTGCAAAACTGGTTGTTTTTTCAGCTCTCTTGCCAAAGTGGTCTGCTTTGGGCTGAACTGGTTCAACACACCCACTGCTGACTGATTGGCCGGCTCAAATTCACGCCTACCATTAGGGGCAGTGTTTCTCAATTCCGATCCTCAGGACCCCCTGCTCTACATGTTTTCCATGTTGCCCTTTCAAACACTATTGTTTCCCTGCTGCCACACACCTGACTTAAATGAATGAGTGATTAACAGGCATCTGCAGCAGAGACATGGAAAACATGCAGGACAGGGGGTCCTGAGGACCGGAATTGAGAAATACAGCATTAGGGGAGCCTCCAACAGCAGAATTCTCTGTGCTCTTTTGCCCCGCCCACATGCTTGGAGATGCACTCATGACATCACTGATATCTTCGCACCATATGTCTATGCATTTTAAATTTTTAATACATTTGTTCAATTCTCAACAGACTTAATGAACTCCCTGTGTTTTGTAGGAGACTAATTTTTAGTTTTGAGTAATTTTATCTTTAAGTAGCAGCTCCTTAGGCTACTTTACCCTCCTCTGCAGGTTACACATCTTAATACAAACTTACCATGATCATTTATAGTCTCATTCCCACTGATGCAATCTGGTTGAGGGCTGTCAGCTGTCTGCTTCAAGTCGAAGCTCTCCACTAGCTTCTCTGCTGTCTGCTGAAGACCCAACATGGCCTCTGCTCATTCTGACTGTCTGTTGTCCTCCTTCAGCTCCATCCTCTGCTCGAGGCCCAGCCTAAAAAGTCCCAGTGACGTCCATATTAGACTACATTTAACAACATGATGCTATTTAAACAAAGCCACAAAAACAAAGCTAGCTAGCTAACATACATTTTGATAAAGTGGTCGCTGCTGCAGACACGGCCATTTACAGGTTCTGCTCTTCCTGACCGCAGGTCTAGCTCCATTTTCTTCCTACGTTGTTCTGTGACCTTTTTATAGTTCTCACCTCTGCGGACAACAATCTTCGGTCCTCCAAAGAAACTCTTGTTTTTGTTCTCGGTGGCGCCGCTCAGTAAAACATTCACTTCACTTTGTGTCTGCAAAGTATTGCGCGCTGGCGATGACGTCACCGTTCAGGGAGCAGATAGGCAGGAAAACTAATCGATCTTTAAGGATTAGCCAATGGTGTTGCAGGTCACACCCACTGCCTTGACTGACTGACTGAGACATTCTGCTGTAAATTCTCATTATGAAATAAAAGCTGACTTTGTTAAAAAGACGTTATGTAATAAAAACTGAAAGAATTAAATAAAAACGCCTCAATAATATTTTGTATTATTATGAAAAAATGACTTTTGAAATAAAATGTTATATTAATAAACACATTTAATAGAAAAATGAAAATTATTTCATAAAATTGAGCTTAGATTTTACATAACATTCTGTTATTTCACAATTTCATTGTCAGATTACATAATTGTCTAGTATTTATTCATGTTGATATTTATTTCATAATGACTTATTTATTTAATTATGAATACTTTGGAGTTCCATACCTGCCTGCTGAGTTCTGCATCCGTGTCTTCCACCACACACCTTTAACTTTAAACGTGGAGGTTTTTTCTCCCAGATAAAAATATTCTCTCCTTAACTCACAAGTTCTTTGAATTTAGTACATTCATGCTGTCATAGAAGAAATACCTCCAGTTGTTCTCAGTTTTGACCTGTTGCAGAAACAATCGCTCCGTATCATAAACTTCAATTTTGACACGTTTTGTCTACATTTTCTCTTCTCTGCTTTTGAACATGTCATTATTCAGTTCACTCACCGAAGTCTTGTGGTTTAAATCTTTACCATAAAGAGCTCCTATGATGAAAAGCCCTGTCACAGTGGTTATGATACACAACATATTGCTCAGAAAGACGCGGCGGTGTGCCAATTACACAGCTGAATTACACAAACACAATTCCCGCACCTGCTGTGTTAAATCCTTCCGCTGCACTCACTTCAAGCTCTGAATGGAAATGAATGCGTTGCCAGTTAAATTAGCTCTTGTCAGCCACCAATTAAACAAAAGCAACACCTAGGGAAGACTTCTCCCTCTCAGTATTTTTAGCATTGTTTCAGACAGTTACTCAAATAGCGTTAATGATTTTGCCCCCTCCTAAAGTGACACAGACTATAGATCGATCTCCAGAGACATTTTCTCTTGTGACAAGAAGCAGCTCAGCTCTTTGTCTTTTCAGCCTGAAATTATTCTCAAATTAGTACCACATTAATCACAGTGACAGCTTGGAATGTAAATGATTCAAAGAAGGAGGGGGGATTTAATACAGCCTGCTCAGTGACCAGTCAAATGCTGAAGCTACCTAAATCTATGCAGGGTTTCACATGAAGTCATACTCTGATGGTGCTTGAATTGTTGCTGTTTCTCTGTATAATTGGGGGTAATTTATATGACATCATGCGCTGCCATGCTGCGACTCGCCCTGCTCTTTGTCAAACAACCCATTTGTGAATTAATCTAACCGAGCCGTCATGGCTGTCTGTTTTCCATCAAAAGTTTGGCATCAATAATAGGACCTTACAAGTCCGGTGATGGCTCCCCGCAGTCCGTCAAACCTGCTGTCTGACAGCCGGCTGGAATTGATAGCGGACGTTGTTATGAAGGTTGTTATGTTACGCTCCTTGAGAGTCTTTTCTAGAATGTACTTTTAGTGGAGCAGAGGAGCTGCCAGTCAGCCACCAAGCTTCATGACAGGCAATTTAATCTCAAGGAGAATGGAGGTCTTCGTAGAAAATGACAGCAGTGAACTAGGAATGGAAATCCAAAGCTATGAGTAAAAATCCAGCTCACCAGCTTTCATGAAAAACATTCCACACATTTTCTGAAATTTGACCTTTAGGTTTGAGCAGGAGCGGCTTTAGGGCCGGAGGTTTAGGGATCAGGAGCAGGAGCTAAAAATAGGTTAAAAACGCCTTTGGGTTTGAGGATTATCTGGTGTTTTTGCCTTTGCAAGTTTGTCTTTTACCAAATTCAACAAACATAATAGTTTTAACGCAGTGATATTTTTTTTGTCTTAAAGGTTGAATAAGGAACAATTTAATAAAAAGCTGTGTGTAGAATGAATGTACAGATTTTCCTTTAAAAACAAATTATCAAAAATTTATTTTCAACCTTTAATTGCGGAAACTGAAGTGTCCCAGAAGCAGGGACAAAAATGAAACCAGCCGAATCATTAGCACAGCATGCCGCTTCTGGGATGTGCCTGAAAATTCCCACGCTACAGCCAGGTTTGGATCTACCCTATAGACTGTAATGGATTCTATTTGAAGCAGCAACGTTCCGCTGCCATTCCATGCCGCTGATGCCTCCAGTGTGAAGTCGCGGGTAGGATACTAACATCTGTAGCATGTTTGCTTACTTCAAGTTGAAATGTGACTGATTTTATACTAAAATTCATAAATCCTAAGACTAAAGCCTCATTCACACCGAATGCTGAATGGATGCGGTTCAGACTCCATACGGCTTCTGCATCAATAAAAAGCCGGATGTGGTGTGGTGCAGATATGGACACGGAGCACCGGAAAATTTCTATGTGGGGTCTTTTTTTTCTGGTCGCTGCATGCAGATTGTCATGAAGTTACAGAAATGACATGAACCAGACAGGAAGTGAGACGTGTTTCAGCGAGGTCGATCTGGTATATTTCAAAACAAAACTCATGTTGCGTTGATTTTTAGAGCTTTTGTTTAATTTTTAATGATGGGGTATCAGTTCACAGTGTATTATAGTTCATGTTATTTTTACAGGTATATTTTTAAAACTGTTATTTCAAATTTCCAATCATTTGGTATTCTTGATGGAGCAGATATCTGGAGACGATCAGCACACAAACCACAGTCGGAGTGAATGGTGTACGGAAACCGGGCCGCATCTGTTACATGTTTTTTGTGAAGCAGGCTTAACTCCAGCAGACACAGCTTAGTGAGATACTGACTTAGCTTTGAATTTACAACTGACTTAAAAGCATACACAAAAGTCAACCTGGACCCTTTGAGTTCTGTTGTGTTTATCACATTCATACAGGGACTGCACAGTTTGTGTTTCGTGTACCACCCAGCTGAGAACTGCTGCTTTTTGCTTTAGTCATACATGTTTTAACTTCCTTTGTATTACTACCATATAAAGTTCAAGGTCAAGGGTCAGGTAATACATATATTTGATTAGGGTCTGAAATACATTGTAGTGAAAGGTCAAAATGAATAAGATACATTTTTACCGTGGAAAAGCTTGTTACCATTTTCAACATGGCCATGAGAACCTTTAGACTTTTTCAATGATCAGCTTCAAAGAAATGCTTTAAGGGTGTCTCAACTTTTGAAACGGGCTCATTGGATTCCTGACCTAGAAGTTTGGATTGAGCACCAGTAGAGAACAATGAAAAACAACATGGAGAGAAAAAGTCTATAGTTAGTCAGTTCCTATAAGAAATTCCTGCTGCCACTTGGGGAATAGACACCAGCTTAGCAACATAGCTAACCCCTGTTGTTACCATAGAAACCCATGCAGATAGCTTGATGAAATCTGAACACACACATCCCATTTAATTATATGCAAATTACAGCAAAGGAAATCTGTCACAAAGATCTGACTTTAGAAAACAAACTCCTAAAAGGCCTAAAAGCAACATTTCTGGCACTTCATATTTTTCAGGAACATTTGTACGTAAAAGATTAATTCATGCATTAAATAACTAATACTGTTTCATAGAAATAGCTTAGTGACACATCCAGTGCTCATTTACAGCCACCTTCTAGTCTTAAGTTCACTAGAGATGTGTAGAAGTTAACATGGTGATCATTCATGATCCCAGTAAGCGTTGCATTCGCTCCAAACCCCAACCATGGAAGATACTTTTCAGATACTAAAAATAATTCTGTCTAATACTCCAGTGATGATACATGTTGCAAAACAGAATTTATTCAAGGATTTTGTTATGTTTCTGTACCTTTTGTGTCTGATTTTCTTCATAATTTTTTCTCCTGAAACAGGTGGACCCACCAGTCTGGTCATAACAAGGACAACACAAAGGATCTTGCTGTAAATAGAGACATCCTTTATTCTGGACTACAAATAATCTTTTGAAAACTCTGAATGCTTCTTCTGGAACTCAATGGACATCAATTAAAAAAAAGAAGTACGATTGTTCAGAACTTTATTTTGAAGGACTCCATGATTAGCCTTACTGGACAACAGGATTTACCCTCAGACATTGTACTGCTTGTAGTGGATTACGACAATAAACTTTGCCTATATGTTCATTTGTAGAGTAACATGAACTTTACAAGAGATCACAAACGGCACCAGTTCTCCAGACTGACCAGCCGATCAGTCTGTTGGACGAGCAGATCGGATTCTGGACAGGAAGTGTGATTTTGTTCTGTTGGTTGGTTGTGGCGTTCATCAATAAAATTGTAGTTTCAAAATATAAAACAAAGATGAAAATGGGTGGATTAGAAGCTAATATTCAGGGTTATTTTCAAAGATTAAGTAATGACATTATCTGCATTCCTTGTTCCGCTGAACTCTGACACAGCTATTAAATGATGACTCAAGAATTTAAAACCGATCCCACAAAAGCAGACCAAGAGAAATCTGCTTTAATCTGAACATCACTCTCATTCTCAGACACCTACAGGTTTAGGGCCAGTTTTTTGATAAGATATTTTTAATTGGAAAACATTTGGTAACGACAACATTTTCTGAAATTGTTAACTAGTCATTGAAATATATTTCACCTTTCAGCGGTTATGGTTGGCACTTCTTTAGTCTGTAAGTGATGACATCAGTAATAAACTATGGTTGTGAAACTAAAACTTTGTCTGTTAGCCGTCTTTATACTAAACATGCCTCTTTAATTACCATTGCAAATCAGATGTTTAAACCACAAACCAGTGAACATCATGTAATAACTGCTGATTCTATGTTCTTTCCTCTTCATCACTTTGATAATGTTGGTTTTTTTAGTGAAATTTCTTTAATAGATGGTTTTTACAGCCCATCTGGTACCAATAACTATAAAATCATCTGTTTTCAAAGTAAAGAGGTCTTTTTTCCCTTCTGATCGTAACTTTAATTCTATGTTTGGTAACACTTTACAAAACCCTTACTTTACACTGGGAGAATTTTAGCCGCAAAGCGGCTTCTCCGTCGTGCTTCTCGCTGGACTCGCGAGATCACAAAATCCCTTAAGACTTCAAAGGTAATGGTTTGTTTCTGCCATTAAACAAAAAAGAAGGAAATCACGTTTGATATGGCTGTTTGACGTCATATAATGCTGTTCCTCTCCACTGCCAGGATTACAGCCATGAAAAACACTGCTGCACTTTTTGAAAGATACAGGGAGTAAATAAACCGTGAGGTCACACGTATAGATGTAATCTACATAAATATGAAATCGCATTGCAGACTTTTATTTTGAAAATTAATGGAAGTTTTACGCTGAAACTGCAAGTGATTTCCTGTCTAGCCCTATGTTATCTGCAGAAATTGACTCATCCTAGAAGCGGCTCGTGGCAAAAATAGAACCCGATCCTATCTTTAGCGGCGCGACGCGGCGTGCTGCTTCTGGGACACACCTGGAAATTGCCACGTCGTGGCTTGTTTGAATCACCCCCACAGATTATAAATGGATTCTACTTGAAGCAGTGCCGTTCCGCACCGCTGATGCTTCCATTGTGAAGTAGGGGTTAGGGACCCTTTATCAACGTTACTTATTGCATTATTAAGCATTAATAAACAAAGGATCCCTTTATTAACGTTCATGATATTAACTATTAAGCGTCCTTAAGGTAAGGACAAAGGGCCGGGGGGTGGGGGGGTCTGCTTAGTAATGCGTTATATAATATTAACATTAATATTAAGCAGTTGTTAATACTTTATTTAATAGTTCACTAATGCTTAATAAAATCACTAAGTAACGTTAATAAAGGGACCCTTATTGTAAAGTGTTACCGTACTTTTTACTCATTTTCAGTCAATTTCAGTTTTCAATACATGAACAGGCTCAAATAAAGTTGTTGAAACTAAATATAAAAAAAGTACATTAAAGAACCAGAATAACTGAAAACAACTTTCCCCAAATGGGAAAAAACCAGACAGTATGTATCATAACTTTTTTTATAAATGAGTTTTACTAAGGTATTACCACTAAAATAAAGAGGATCCAGTGGAACTAGAGCTATTCCAGACTTAGATGATAAGGTGCTTACGCAGCTGGACCAGTGCAACACAAGGCTAACATTCACTGCAAACATTCAACATCGCATGGACGTGCAAATCGTGTCTATATTGGGTCCGTCGGTCCTGACCACATCTGTAGGACGTCCTAACTAGGTCTTTGCACCGTGGGATACTATGCAGGCCACTACATGGCTCAGATGTTCTTACCTAGCGAAGGTGGAACAACTTTAAAACCCCAAGAATGTAAAAACAACAAATACAGTGATATCTACTTTTTTGATTGCTTTTGTGTTGGATCACCATAATTATAGATTTTTTTTATTTTCATGCTCCAACAGTCCATTCTTCTGATTTTCTTTCTCTTTCCTCTACAAAGACCCATGTCTAGTGTAACAACTGTGACCAAGGCTCTTAGGAGGGCAGCAGCTTGTGTGTGTTTTGCCAAGATGGATGAACTACACTGGATTATTTAGAGGGAGGCTGTATCCCACTTACTCCCCAAAGCCCTTACTGATACTTAAGTTGTGTACCTTTACAGTACCCCAATTCTCTTAAATGAAAACACAATTTACAACATTATCTCACCGACAAATCTTCCAATATTACACGAAATCTAATGGTCTGGATGAGAGAATTTTAAACGTGTTTAGCAGGAGACCCAAGTGAGATATTACTTTCCCCTGCTCTGGGAAATAGACTTATTAAAAAATTTCATATCCGTGCTATAAAGGGACCCACCAGCCACAAGCCTGTGAGTCAATCTGGATCACAACTCACAGTTTGGGAGAAACTGATCCAGATTTTTTTGAGGGACTTTTGACACTTATTCTGATTTATTACAAGAGGATTTTCCAGTTTTTAGTCATTTCCACGTCTGAGAAAAGGAAGTAATACAGACACTCAGCCTCGTGTTTAAAAGACTTTTATGTGTTCAGTTAGAAGATCTGAAAAGGTATTGTTTCTTATTCCTCAAGTTTTTTGTTTGAACATTGCGTGCTGTTGGTTGTCTGCCTGCCAAACGCAGTTCAACCGAGTGGCTGTGCAAATGTATAGAAAAAATGAGTGAACTTGGTCTATAAGAGAGATTTAGGCTGAAGCACGTGTTTGCATAGAAGCTGTTATATTGACTACTGTCAGTCCTCTGCATCACTAGCCAGTATGGCTGCTTATACAAGTTAACGATTTCATGATGCTAGTTTATTAGAAAAGCCTTTGACGAGTATGTTGCACAGCATGTTGGTTTGGGGGGTGTTTGTATCTGAGTCAGTTTAGAGAAGCAGGAAGCGCACCCACGAGTTTGTTCTGATGTCTTTCAGGAGATTCAAATGAAGAAGAAGGCATGCAATCCTCTCTTTTTCCTAATTCTCCTTTTTCAACAGTTCACTCCTTACAAGAGCACATCAAAGGAATCCCTCCTCTTGCCATATGTTGCATATTTTCATAATTTAATGAGGCTTTTGTAATTACACAGTCCTCCGGGGAAATCCAGCTCATCGATTCTCCGAGAACAGAAATTTGATTACACTGTAAACCATTGATGTTATCAGCCTCTTTGGACTAATGTTTCATCTAATCATCTTTAAACAACAAAAGGTCACTTCAAAATCATAATATTACATGTGGATATGAATTGCATAATAAATAAACCTTTTCAGGTGGGAGTTGAAAAGAACTCAACTCATCTGATCATGTCATTTATCAGAGTCTGTGTGGCATTTCTGTGCAGGCATTAAAATACACAACTAATGAGTGCAGAATTTTTTGTTTTTGTTTTTTATTCTTATACATGTGCCTTGTATTCAGCAATTAGAGTCACAAACCGCTTATACTTTTATTTTATGAGTCTAAAGCTACAATTTGAGGGAACATGCTTTAAATAAAGGAGGTTACTGTTGGTCACTTGGTGAGCAGCTCTAAACTCTCTGCAGCACCTTCATGACGGCAGAACGTTGTGTCCGGACACTTCACCACACACCAGTGAAAGGAGAAGCAGCATTAAAGAGGACCTAGAATGTAAACCAACGTGTTCCTTGTTGTTGTTGAATAAAGACAGCTTGGGTGGTCAACAGTAGCATGCCAAAAAGTCAAAGCCATGTGTGACCTACTTTTTATTAGAAAGTTGAAAAAGGCGAGAGAAAAACTTCTGTTCTGAGAAAGTCTTCCTTAACACGTCATTAGGGACAGCCACGCCTCCTCAGACCTGCATGTCTCCAGTGTCTGAGGCCTTCTGGGGAAACCAACCAATCAGCAAGCAGCTCATTATCATATTCATGTCCTGGCCGAGTGGGAGGGGCAAACAGCTCTTTTCACAGCAAGGCTGGTTTAGGGGTTTTAGAATGGCCTGTATCAGGGCTCCTGGGACAGATGAAAGCCTAAAGAACATTTCTGATGCTTTTTAGAGGCTCAAAGCTGTTTTAGATTGCTGATTACCTGCATTCTAGGTCACCGTTAAAGACATATTTTTCAGCCCCCTTATTAAAAATTGTCATTAGGAAGCCTTTTAAGCTGAATCATTGTAGGAAAATTTTGACAATTTTCCTGACTTTGTTGCTACTGGACTTATTTACAGTGTGGATCTTTTTACTTTGTGATTTATTTAGTATCAGTTGGCTCATGTTACCATTAGCTCGTTGTTAGCGTGAGCAACAGCAGGCTGCTGCAGGGTTGTGTACGAGGTGTAATTCCTCTATCAACCAGTAGGAGGAGAAGTGGGAAACTTAGTGTTGATTTAAGAATAGAATAGACTTTATTGATCTCACAGAGGGGAAATTCACTTGTTACAGCAGCACCAGCACTCAAGATGATAATTAGAAGAGAAAACAGCTCTGCATGGACTGACTGTTGCCTCATCAGTTTGTAAGGATGTAAAAACTGTTTTTTTCCAAACAGAAACCATTAAAGAATCTATATTACTGATACCAGATAGTTTTTAATAACTTTGAAACAAAAATATGCCTCAGTATGGCGGGATAATACTTTTAAGTTTCAAAACTGTTTTCCCTAGATGTTCAGTGTGTGTTGTGGTTTTAGGGTTTTGGTTTTGAATTTATTTTTTCTTTCTTTCTTGGTTTTATTTTAGTTTTTTGTGTGTCCTTTTCTCCATGTGATCTTTATTTATTGTTCTCATTTAAGTTCAGCTCATAACAACTATTTTTATCCGTCAGTCAGTTCCTCTGCCCTCACCTAACAATCACCCTCCCAGTAGTTCTACTTCTTTGTTTCTCCTTGTCAGATTTTTCCCATTTCCTGCATCTTGTTCAGTTTGTTTCTTTAAAATCCTGCTTGTGTACATTTATTTGTTTCTTTGTAAGCACTTTTTCTTTTTTTTAAATTGTGTTGCAGTAATATCATCTCAGACTTCTTTGCCAGTTGTGTGTGAAGTTTTGATGTTCTTCCTAAAATTACAGATGTAAACAGATGTAGTCATTTCATCTAACTTGTGGTTGTTTCAGGACTTTCAGCCATACTAATTATTATTTTTATAGCAGTTTTTTTGATAAAGAATAAAGCCACATGTGCTATTAGCTGGCGCTACCTCAGCAGATTCAGTGGGCGCTAAGGTGATGCATCACTGTTGTTGCCATTATTGTCTTGAAGGCTGTCTTCGGGGGGCGTTAGCTCTATATTCAGTTATGGGAAATTTGATGAGCAATAGATCCCTGAGCACGCTCACCGACCAGAGCTGACGTTATCTGGTCCTTTTCATGCCAATAAAGCTGAGAGTTCCCTAATTAGCACCAAGATGGATCACACTCGCTTCGTTGTCCTCCCAGAGCTCTGTAACTTATTCCTCCTGGCAAAGTGTTGGATTACTCACTGATAAAACAAAAGGAAGCATGAGAGATTCAACTAAGTTGTGTGTGTGTGTGTGTATAACTCCTACCATCCTGCATCTTTGTGTCAAAGCTAATAAATTCTCCAATCTGCTAAAATCTGACCTCAAATACTTCTGATCATTTCTGCAGCTCATCACTAATGGCCCAAATAATTACAAGCTCAATAAAATAAAAATTATTTATTTAAATATATTTAAAGAACAGGAAGTTGGAAGTCGCATTTGAAAAGAAAAGCCAAAAGCAATAATACATAAACTTCACACAGATGCTTTTAGTCTGTAACCATGGCTACCACAAGAGGCATAAGAAAAACAGAAGTTGCTGATTAGCACTCATACTTGATCACAGCTGTAAAAAAAAAGAAACATCTGATGTGTGGGTTTTATTTTGATAGGATGTTTTGCTTGATCAGTGATGATTTTTTTTATTTCAAAACAGCAAAATGTTTGAAATTTTATCAAACAGGGTAAATAAAAATGCTTCACAGTAAACTGAAAAAGCCTTGTTTTAAAAATTGTAGTTATTTTAATCAAAGCCACCAGAAAATACCACCAACATCTTTGTAGATGTGTTCTCTACTGTAAACTGAGAACTTTGCTTTCTGGATTAGCTCCCCCTTCACCATGACAGACCGGTTCAGACCTCAAGACCTTGAGGGACTTGAACTCCTCCAGTTTAGGTAGCACCTCCCCCCCAAACCCAGAGATGGCAAGCCGTTTTCAGGTCTCAGATTTGGAGGTGCTGATCCTCAATCTGTTCGGTTCACAGACAGCTGTGAACCCTCCCAGCAAAAACTGAAGGTAATAGTTTGATGGAGTCAAGAAGACCTCATCATCCCCAAAAGCTGAGATCCTCTCACCACCACCAAAATTTATAAAAAAGAGCTGCAGACAAAGGATTGCCCTGTTAGAGTTCAAACCTCATCAGGGGGAAGTAGTTAGGTGGTGGAAGAAATACTTTGAGGAACTCAACAGGTCTTTGTTTTTAACTGGTTTAGCTATGGAATTACTTCGTGGAGACCATAATGATGGAGACCATATATGATAATGAATGTTGAGATCATTTAGCCTGCTCTGTAGTGATCAGGTCTAAATGAGGCTGGTGGAACTAGAATAATCTGGTTAATCAGTTAATTCATGATTCAACAAGCAGTCAATTACTTTTCCACACAGAGCCAGACTGATTTGGATAACTTTTTCCCTTTAGTATCAGTCAGTCAATCAAACCTGCGTTTTAAATCTACTCAGATTATCTTTTATAGTGAAATCTGGAACATTTAAAATCTGTAAGGGAGCAAATACTTTTTCACAGCTCTGTGTACAAGTCAAAAGGTCACGCCCTTTTTGAATTAAAGGTTTAATCAAATGTAGCATCATCCATTGGTTTAGTACAACAGTTTCTATTATAACTGATTTTATGAAGAAATTGAGGATCTGTCAGTTTTTTGTATTTGTAGAGCAGGAAGTAGCTTTGCATTTTGTCCCAGTGAGATTTAACGAGACATGTACCAAGATGCAGCTATAATGAGCTCCGAGGTATTACATAATGTCTGGAGACATCATTTTCCCTCAAAGCCGTCTCCTTGCTGTCTGACACAACATTCTGAATCTTTTGTGAAACTCAAAATGGGTTGAATAGAACCAAGAGCACAAGCAAATTAAATGCTTCACATCAACAAATCAGATAAACCAGCTGTGCTGATAATGCCCAGTCCGTGTTATAAAGAGTTACCTGAGTCCAGCGGGGGGGGGTGAAGCGCCGGTGATAGTCTTCAGCATTGTGTTGCTTCGCTGCTACACTTTTATGATCTTGCTATCATTAAACTGGGCCTGCAACAACAATGATGCGAGGAGATTGACAATAACCAAATAACGGGTGAGAGAGAAAACAGGCTTTTTGTGAAAGCAGGCAATTTCAATAACTGTCAGCCTTCTGGCAGCTCATCAGAACTGAACAAATGTGTCTTTTGTCAGTTTTGTCAGTGTCTTTGTTTCCTGACTCTGTCTTCATCTGACTGATCCAAACATGTCATCTAGGTATGCCTTTGGAATCATCAAGGCCTGGCTGACATATTTTCCTCCAATAAAACCCTGCTGCTATCTGCCAGAATGGAGTTTATTCTTCTCTATTCCCCCGGTTTTTCCTCATTTTTCTTATTCAATTATGAAGAAGAAAAGGTGGTATTAGGTGCTTCCTTTCCTCTCTGCAACCCATTTTAATTCTCACAGCTTCATGTTTTATGGAAGCTTGAGTCACGAGTTAATTATTCAGATGGTGACGGAGTGGTCACCGTATGCAGGACTAAACGACCCACATTTAGCTGAAAGAAAAGCGTTATTGTGAGATATCAGAGGGAGAAAAGGCAGCACCAGAGCCGCGGCCCCTCGGTGTTCCGCAGCAGCGCTCATTGTTTCATCTCAAGGCGGCTTTTAACAAGATAAATCCTCCTCTGACAGTGACCTGAGATGAAAGTACGAGACGTAAAGCCAGTGAAAGTTCAGGGAAAGTTCTTCAGCGTTCCACCAACCCCACCCACACATCTAAACCTTAAACCTCCTTCTCAACCAGCAGTCCTGGTGCTGGGGAGCTGTAGGAGGGAGAGGGTGAGAGGCGCACTAGAAAAGTTCACTTGTCTCTATTCAAACTTTGTGCTTGATCCCACAAGGAGGCCTCGCTAGGTACTGAAGATGCCGCGGATTGACGACTTTAAGCTCGCTGACTCTTTGTCTCAATTGAACTTTGCCTTTTCTTTTGTTCTTTAAGCCTGGGATTCTCGTAATTCTACATCTCTATTTGGACCCAGAGACGGTTTCTGCAGAGGGCAGAGGATGCTGCTGCAGAGGTTCAGCACTGTTCATATGGAGTTACTTTGATTTCTATCGTAATAAACATAAAAGCCATACTCAATATGTTTAACTTCACAGTGTTTTTTTATTCTAACCACTTCTTTTATCATTTGTTAAATCAGATTTTACTGAATTGTAACTGAACTCCTGTGGAATTAAATTTGATCAACTTGACTGGAGTTTATCTGCAGAGAGAGATGAGGACAGATTCAGGGTAGAACTGCTTTGAATGCAGTAAATGAACACTGCATCACATTAAGACGTTCCTGATGGCTTACCTACAGGCTTACCTCCCATGTGGCTTTGAGTCTCTGATTTATGCTGTCACAGAACTGCAGGACCCATAATGCAGCATGGGAGACGTCCTGTCAGAAAAAGTTGCTGCCTATTTGGCCGTTCCTCTGAAATAATCCAGCTGTTCTGGTTCATCTGAGGCATGAATGTCCAACGTGTGGCCCAGGGCCCATTCATGGCCCTCAAAGCGATTTTGTACGGCCTCCACTTACATTTTTATAACAATTAATTTGTCACTCCAGTAGTCTGCTGATGTAGAATGATGCTTTCAAAAAAAATGCCTACTTTAGACCTATTTTGAGGAGTACAAATATAAAAAATAATCACCTTAAAATCATTTCTGCATTTTCAAAAGACAAAAATCACATTTTTGTGGCCTGTGAGTACCATCGATCCTTGTCTTGAAACATTTTGATATCCCTGGCAAAAAATAAAACCAGAAAATTCTGAATCTGTTATTCACTACCAACATCTTTGTTGTGGAAAAGTGTTCCAAAATCTGCTCCTTTTCCCTCAGACGTGTTGTCCTGTCTCTCCTCGTTAAGTGTTTATTGGACTCACCTGCCCCTCGTCATCCCGCCCACCTGATTCCTGATTACCCTCATGTATTATATCCTCTGTTTGTGCTGGTCTGTGTCAGATCCTCGTCTTGTCTACCTGTTGTGTCGCCACCTACCATTATTCATATTAAATAGTTCTTTTGCCTGCCAGTCTGCCTCCTTTTCCTGCTCACCTGCGTCTGGGTCCTATTGCAACCATCACCTTTTCATGACAGAAGGATCTGACCAGGCCGGACCCAGTGGTGAGCTCTTGCCAGCCTTCCAGGTTGCAGCAGGACAAGGAGATTTTGTGGAGGGGTGGCACCGATGCACCCTAGCTGTTCCCGGGTGGTTGGACACTTTTCCCCTCTCCTCTGCAGCTCACCCCTCACCTTCCGATGATCCCTGTGGTTCGCGCTCTTCTTCAGCCATATCCAGTGGCTCCGTTTCCCAGATCCAGCCGTTCCTGGAGTCTCCTGTTGGGCTTCCCCTGTCCTGGCTCCAGCCGTGCCGCCTACCAAGAGGTGCATGAAGTAAGAATGACATCCTGTGGTCAAATTTGGGTACTGCAGTCCATGTTTCAAAACAAACAAGTGACTCCCCCCGCCTGTTTGTGAGTTTCATGGCGGTTGCCAGCTAGGGCTCAGCACCAGAAGATTCTAGATAACGAGTGAAGATGAGTCACACACAGTAAGTTGATACATTTAACTCTAATATCAAGTTGTTGGTAATTTAAAAAGTAGCTTGAGATCATTTTAGAACCAAATATTTGCTTCTAATTCACCGTTAGCATTGTTAGCTCAACTTTAACCTCCTTACCCGGTAGAGTAATAATAGAACATTGCTAAGCTGAGTCCCATTCTGTCCTGCTCTGAACTTGAGATTGTTCTCCACACCTTCATCCCCTCTGCTTACTGCAACTGGCTTTTCACTTGTCTGAGCAAAACCTCCCTGAACCGTCTACAGGTGGTTCAGAATGCCTGTGCTCGGATTCTGACCAAATCATCAAAGCACACCCACGCTCTAAACCCAGATAAGTAGAGTTTACTTTAAAAAACTCAGGTAACACGTTGCCTTAAATGTTTTAAGTAATGAAGCATTAGTTGAGTGAGTGCAGCGGACTACATTCAATACACTTGAACCCTTAATAGAGTGAAATGGAAATTTTGAGTTGAATGTACTATAGTTAGAGTTACAGTAACTAAAGATACTTAGTTGAAACAACTATTAAACACCCATTTATATAACTCAGCTTGTTTTTAAGCATTACTTTATTTCCAATTAAACCAATTTTTACATTTTAACTGACACTGACAGATGCCAGCTAACTTATGCACCACATGACTGCAGGCAGGCAGTGAGAGTTGAACTCATGGTTACTGAGACCAGAGCCTTTAGTGAGAACCACCACCTTACTATATACAGTGGTACAGCACAGTGGTCTCATTCCTGAGACCTTCCTCCTCACTTATGGTGCCAACATGACAGAACAAATAACCCCACCTTTGCAACACTGAACAAAGCAATAACCAAGAAAAACACACATGACAACACAACACAACCTCCCACACACAATAAACATGCATAAACACCCCAAAATAGAACAAAATAGCTAAGAAAATGACTACCCACAATGCACCTCACCCACTGCTGCTTTCACAGTGGGTGGGGTCATGTTTTTATCTATAAATTGCAGTTTTAAGATGACTAAACTCTGGTCATTGGCCTAAGGCTTCAAACATGGGGTGGAAAACTTGCTTGTTAGAACTTCAGTGCAGCTGAGTTCTTCCTCTTTGTTCTGTGTGTCTCTGTTCTGTCTCTAAAGAGTCAGAGCTCCTCAGCATCTGGTCAGAACTGGTATGAACCAGGTTTTTGGAGGTTGCAACCAAGCAAACTTGATTATTTGAAGTAGTTTGAACTCAAACATATAAGCTAGGCCATTAAAAAGTACAGTTTGCTCAAATTTATAAGTGGTATTAAAATTACATGTGTTTAAGTAACCTGAACTCAGTTTGTTTAAGTAGAGAGTGCTGATTGGACTTCAAAACACAATTACAATAAGAAAGGACATGAAACAGGTCAGCTAACTCAGGATTAACAAGTAATGTTAATAATTTAGAAACATTTAAGTAATGTGAACAAGATCATTTGAGTTTAATCAAAATCTGGGTTTACAGTGCACGTCACCCCGCTCCTCTTCCAGCTTCACTGGCTGCCGTTAACTTCAGGGTTCATTTCAAGATCCTGGTTCTGGTTTTTAGGGCCTTACATGGACAAGCACCACTATACACTGGTGATCTTCTCAGTCCCTACACCCCCAGCAGGTCCCTGAGGTCCAGTGATCAAAGCCAAAAGATCATTTGCTGCTGTGGCCCCCAGACTGGAACTCTCTCCCCCTGAGATCAGTGGACTCAGTGGTCAAAAACTGACACGATTCAGACATTAGACTGTTTCATGATTATTTCACTGTAAAATTCTTACATATTGTATCTTTATAACCTGTCTTTAGTGACTTGTTGTCAAGTGTAAAATTTCTTTCTTCTGAAATTAAAATGAGGAGAAGGTTCGACGAGGCAGGGAGAGGGAATGTGTGCGTGTGGACGCTGTTCAAAAATGACATTTAAAACTTTACAGCCTCAAATATGAACAATCATTTAAAATCTAGGTATTAAAACTGCTTTGATGCAAATTTGCATCAATAGTCTACAGATAATTAAAAAAATGCATTTTCATGAACTGCTGACATGTTACAGATTAAAGTTATAATGATTGTAATCCATTCGTCAGCCACATTCAAACTAGCCGTTAGCTGATCAATCCGGTCAGAAATAATCTACAGTTTTGTGAAATTAAATAGCATTTAGGTTTATTATTTAGAACAAGAACTCTGGATATCTTCCATAATAGTTTTTTTGTATCAGTTTACCAGTTTACTCCAATTGTGACCAAATTCATAGTTCTATCAAAATGTGTGTTTATAAAATAACAGAGGCTGTTTTTAATAGAGGGAGTGAGGCTGACCTTAAATTTCTACTTGTCTTGGGGAGATCTGTGTAAAAAAACATTGATTTATTTCTGACAATCTGCAAATCTAGAAAGCCGATGCTTTTGACATTGTAATCCAAACTAAAAGACAGGGTTTCAGAATGTGAGCAGAGGTATGTGAAAAATGATTCTAGTTCACTTAAAATACATATCTAATAACCTCTTTTTATGAGAATGTGTTCTCCTTGAAGCTATGATTGGAATAAATTGACTTCAAATGAGGGCAGAAAGTAGTTAGAAATAAGGGTAAAAATCTTTTACTGTTTTATTCAGTGTTTCAGATGCAGGAAGAATCCTGAAACCCTGCAGTAGTTTGTAAAGATGATGTGATTTAATTATTTAGACTAAAAACAAATTTACACTGAAACGTTATAACATCAAAGATAAATCATCTATATTATTATTATTATTATTTTTTTTACAATTATTATGTTAAATGAAAATGGTTTAATGGACCCAAGACTGTAATGTAGCCATGAAAATCCTCCATGACGAATGTGACAATAACCTTCTTACACAACATACATCAATGAGTTTTGTAACCAAGAGGACAAACGGTTAAATGTCTACCTACAGCTTAGAGATGACCGTTAACCACACCCATAACCACAAATATACCTGTACGATGCAGTTTCAACAACAATATTGTCAATTTAGCAACTTTGCTGCAAAGAGCCCTCCAGCTATTTTTTTAAACCAGACTAGACTAATCTAGCGACTGTTTCTACTTTTATTAGAGACAATTGGAGACCGACATGGAAGCACATATAGTTCTTACTTCTCTCAGTAAATAGCAGGTGCTGGGAAAAGCCTCTACCCCTTTCCAAGGGACACCCAGTACTTGTGCAGAAAGTTCCCAACGATTGCTGCTGCATTCAGAGCAGGAGACGTCAAACCCCCCATTTCTTCCTGGTGTCTTTTGCTGGTGCCAAGCATGGATTCCTGTGATGTGACTTCCTCTCTCCTACAGCATTCCTTATGATTACACATTGAGTTATTTATTATGGAAAACGGATGATGACATCATTTAACTACTTACTTTTAGGATAGCCAACAGCTGCTTTCCTTACGGAGGAGCTGGCAACGCTGGTTTGTATTTAAATTTCACGCCCGTGCTTTTGGAAACAAGGTTGCACATAATGCAACATGTCATCGTCATGAATTACACACAATTAGTCAGAAGAGCTGCTCTGCTGTCACCACGAATATGAACTCCAGCGAGACCTTGTTTGCTATTATTTATACCATGTAACACGACAGCCCCTCATTAACAGCGTTGGAGGAGTTAGATAAAAGGGTTGCTAATGAAAACATCCCCTGCTGCTCCCATCAACGTATGTCTAGGAGGGGGTGACGGTAAATCGTGACCCTCCTCCTAATAACCCCTTGTTCACCATGTTTTTCACGAGTGTGTGAGGCCATGGGATTCAGCGGTGCCGGTTCCCTCTCCTCCGACAGACAGCCTGTTTGTTTTGGCGTTAAAGTGGACACCGGGCTGCTGGGCTGATACATTAATGGCCGCTCATTTCCACCAAACCACGAGAGCAACCGCCTAATGAGAGCAGCACGCTCTTATTAGGAGTGTTGCATGGTAAGTACCTGTGGGCTTCAGCCAGATAACAGGACGTGTCCTCACCCATGCTCCTCAGTAACAGCACACATTTCAGCTGAAGACCGGAAAGTACATTTATAAGGTGAAATTGTCAAACCTTACATTTAAAAATGCTTCTGTTGGCCTTTTTTATGCTCACCTTCCTGAACTGGCTGTAAGAAACAAAGATTCCTGTATCATAAAGCACCAGGACTTGTTTTCTGGTGAATTACTTGATTAGAGTCATTTGAGCAGCTGTAGCGAACGGCATGAGGAATTCTCTAAGTGTGCACCTTAATAGTCTGGTTATGGAAATGGAAAATCAATGGAAAAGTTAAATAAAATTCACTCTAAACAGTTTTCCCCGTTTCTTAGGCACATTGGACCAGAACTGACTTCTACAAACACAAACATTATGTGCCTGGCAAAGTGGATCAACAGCAGCTCCTTCTTTTTCTTGAGGCTTGTAGAAACACGAGCACTGATGCAATCAGTGCTCTACATCAGGCTCTACATCCTACAAGAAGTCGCTCATTTTGGATTATTTTATAAAATGTACACACATTTTTGGCTGAGGAATGTTCTGTGTTGCTTATTTTGGATCTGACTTCAGCTTTTGACACACTTAAGTGCCTGACCTTGTTAGGCAGGTTGAGATGGTGGTCTAGTTTATCAGGCTCTGTCTGGCACTGGTTTTCCTCTTATCTCTCAGATACGTGGGTCTTTTTGGCCACATCTTCTAACACATCTCTTTCCCCTCCTGTCCCGTTTGGTGTTCCTCAGGGTTGGTCTTGGGGTCTTTGTTGTTTTTTACTTCATCGGCTCCTTCTCAGTCCCATAGTGTCATCACTTAAGGACATTTCTTACCATTTTTATGCAGATGATATGCAGTTATATCTTTTTTCCACAAAATAACATTTCATAAATGCATTTGCTTCTAAAATGTCTAGAATCAGTCAAAAGTTGGATGGCTGACAGTTTTCTTCAGTTAAATGAGGAAAAATCTCATAATATTTACACCTGAAACAACAACTGTACAGATAAAGGGGATTCTTGGGCCTCTGGGTGCTCTATACACTGGATAATCGTGTCGGGATTTCTAGTTCATTCCTGTTTTCGTCATCTGAGGAAGTATTGCCAAACTTAGCCCCATTGTTTCTCGTAGTGAAAATGAAATGCTGATTCATGCTTTGTTTTGTTTTTGTTTCTACTCACTCACAAGCTTGAGCTCAGATTATTACATTAAATCTGAATCACATTTAAATGGGTTGTTGAAGTTTGCTTATAAACAGTTGTACACCTGTATAGTGCACAATTTCTACACTAACCAGGGAGAGGTTCTGGTGCCACTGGCAATGTTTATGTTTAGTAGGAGTTTGTGTTTAACACACCTGCATGTCAAAGTACACGCTACTCACCTGCTTCATCACCTACTGCCTCAATGGCAAGTTCCTGAATTGTGTGAAGTTATGGATTCAACAAGGCTCAAGGTGCTAGATTACCACGCGGGCTGTAGCTCTGCCGAGGTGCTGGGATAGCTTTCCTTCATTCATGAATCATTTTTCACATCTTTTTTGGGCTTCATGGTGTCAGTTTTGTTAATTCATTTGTCATCAATTCACAACAAATGTCATTTCAAAGGGGTAAAAAAACAAGGCAAGAGAAGAAAGAAACTATCTCTTTTTAATAGGAATAAACAGGATCTGAGCGGGTCTTCTGCCTCAACCAGGTGGGATTCTATTGATGACAAAAGGTAAGGAAGTAAACAGGATGTAATGTTTTTGAATCGTTAAGTTCAGATTCAATCAGATTACCTGATATTCAGTTGAAAAGCCTTAAATCCACATCAAGGCTGGACTTTCAAATGTTGCCCCCCAGAGGTATTCATCCCTACTCCTCCAGGGCCACTGTACTGCAGCACCATGGGAAACAAAAGCAGCATAAAAGAGTATATTATGGTTTTGTAAGTAGCTTTGCCAACAAAATTACAAAGTATGATACAGAAGAAAGTAGATAAAACAATCTCAGCACTGTTTCAGCTTAACAGAAGCTAGCAGGAGGGAGATCTGTTACCAGCAGTGGTGGACTGGCCATCGGGAGCATCGGGACATTTCCTGGTGGCCTGCCTGCTGAACTAACCCCCCGCTCATCATCACCACCGCCCCGCTCAAATGGGAAAAATGGCAGCAACTTCCTAGTCTGGGCTGGGTTGGTATCAAATTCCCAGCCTGAAATATTGTCCCATTCCACCCCTCCAATGTCTGACGACCCAGGGGTCAGCCCATGACCACCAGAGACCGTCCATCCTTTTGACCAAACAAACATTTTCCAGAAGAAAGATTTGGCATCAAGTATTT
Organism: Aphyosemion australe; assembly: GCA_006937985.1. Classification (NCBI taxonomy): domain Eukaryota; kingdom Metazoa; phylum Chordata; class Actinopteri; order Cyprinodontiformes; family Nothobranchiidae; genus Aphyosemion; species Aphyosemion australe. The sequence goes on from SSNS01000026.1 coordinate 361,071, forward strand.
TAAAAAGAAGTTTCAACAAGGATGGTTTCAAAAATGGAAATCATATAACAAACTGTTATTTGCTTTATTTGTAACCAATCTGTAGAAAAATTATTAACTCACCCAACATTTTTGTTCAGTTGATTTTTCCCCCAATTCAGTCTTTGAATTATTTGCCCTGACTTAACAAAATGCAGCCTTTGGCAGTTCCTCAGCGGAGGCAGAATCCTCTTCCGCGAGAGCTTATGAGTGGGACTGAACTCGCTCTCAGATGCAGAGGGATGCTGGGGCTGGCTGCAGGCAAGCAGCATGGCAAGGCTGATTTGCATCTTCACAGATCTGTACCTGCAAAAAAGGACAAGCTTTAGAGTTACATGAGCCAACACAATTACTTTTTTGTAGTGAAATTAGTGAACATGGCAGAAGGAAAATGACCATCTGGGGCAACAGGAGTATTAAGATTAGGATCATTTTTATATAACAAAACAAAAAGGTTATTTTTGCTCCAGGTATTTGTTGTTTTATCAAGTCCAGATGGAGGAAAAATTGAACTGTAAGACACTTAGAAAAAATCTTTATCCAGTAAGGAGGCGGCTTTAGACAGGCCGTCGTAAAAATCTGAATAGAACCAAGAAGCTTGAGCTAAAACGAAACAAGCTCCCTCCCTTAGCGTTTTTATTTACTTATAATTTAACAAAGTTTCCAGTTTAAATATTATATAATTTTACAAGGTCTAATAATAACTTAACATTTAAACATAAGCGGATAATCACTTTTCTTTTTCACTGTAATGCAAAATAAATAAATAAATAAATAAATAAGGCAAGATTCACTTCTTGAGTTGATAAGGTAGAAACACAGAAGTAATTGTGATAATTATTGTTTCTTCACTTCTGATTCAGAGTGCATCAGCTCTTGAGTGGTCAATATGCAAATGCACAAACGCCTGTGAAAAATCAGCAGTCATCAGAGTTATTATCACATCATAGAGCCAGTTAGTCATTATCTACTGAGACATTTAGACGGTTTCACGCTCGGATAATTTCATGCTTTGTGTTGTAAAGTGAAACATTTACCCAGTAATCCTCAGCTCAGACTGGAAACAGACCCAACAGACTGGGGCTGAGAAATTCCTGGACCTTTCCAGTGGAGAGTAAAGAATGGATTGCTTTGTTGACACATGAGCCAAAACTGGATGATGGTGTCTGAAGGAGCAGATGTCAGGTTAAACTGAGCTCCTCTCGCATCTCAGCAGCGCTCTCCGGTAAAACTAGAGGGCACGCTCCGGCTTCCTCTCCTTGGTCGCCTTGGGAATGAGAAGGAAGTGAACCTTTTGTTGGCTAGAGAAGACTCAACGGGAAATGGAACTCTCTGTGCGCGCGTGTGTGTGTGTGTGTGTGTGTGTGTGTGTGCGTGCGTGTGTGACAGAGAGATTTCTATTGCTCAGCAATAGAAACTATCTAGCCAAAGTCACAGATGGTGTTCAGAGCCAGTGGCACACTGCAGTCACAAAGACTCAGGAAGCCCAGCACTCCAACACGGTCTTTATTGTGGGCAAGGGGAAGAAGACATCAGCATTCTAAAATACTAAACAGTTAAAAAAACTTTTTTGTGTTTGTCTCTAATGCTCTTCTGTTCATGAACATAGTAACTCTGTGTTTAGTGGCAGAAACTCCTGTTGGTTAAACTTAACTAGAAAGTTGGGATTTGAAGGTTAGGTTTGGATTGAACACGATCATCAAGCTGAGGAGGTGAGACGTGAACTTCAGTGCTGCCAGAAGGTCACTTTGTCCATTTTGTTATGATTACAGTCTTATTCGGTAACACTCTACAAGAACGGTCCCTTTATTGACGTTACTTAGTGCATTATTAAGCATTAATAAACAAAGGCTCTGAGTTATACTTCTCTGTCAGCTCCGCAGGCTAGAGACGCATACGCGTTGGCGGAGATGTTTTTTGTTTATATTTCTCTGTTGGCTGGGGAGATGTTGCAAAGCAACCCCTCGCCTGGACAGCAGAGGGCGTAACACTTTTCTGGGGTATCCTGCCACCATTACAGTCAGGTATCCGGTCTACGATAGTGTATTTACTACTGTGTTTACATTGCTTTAATGTATTTTAGAGACTTTTTCACACGGACAAATTTGTCCCTCATTCTCCTCCACCTCTTCCTGCAATCTGCACCTCTAAACCCACGTTTCTCATCATTTCCGTCCACGAATAAAACACTTGCTGCGTATCTTTGTACTCCTTCAGTCACGAGTGAATAAACGTTCGTATTTTCAAACTTTTTCCGCGAGGCGTTCTTCAATCTGCTTCGTGTCTGCCGCTAAAAATCTTCAGCTCGCTTTATTTTTTGAGTTGGCAATGGCGGTGCTGTTAACGTACGTCAAGGAAGCGGCGTCCTGACCAATCACAGGCTTGCGCTCTCCGTGGCTCTCGACGGACAGTTATGTTTGGGGGCATGTCTCCGTCACCCTCCGCGAGCCCGTTTGAGAGCCCTTGCATCGACGCAAAATGGCGCTGCGTGTCTCCGTACAGACGCAGACGGACAAGTATAAATTAGGCTTAAGCCCTCCCCTCATCCCTTCTGGAGGCTCAGAGACCACAGCTAGAATAATTTTCGCTGATGAGATGTTGATGCCAGAGGTCAGAGGAGAATGGCCAGACTGGTTTGAGCTGCTAGAAAGGCAACAGAATCTCAAATAACTACTCGTTACAACCAAGGTATGCAGAAGAGCATCTCTGAACGCACAACATGTTGTTCCATGTAAAAAGTGACAATGACAATAAAGGATTATCTTTCAGCTCATGCTTGTATGTAATTTTTTGATTTTATCAACGAGTATCTGCTTCAGTTCACACAACCTTTCAGCATTGTTGCTATCAGATCACGGAGCTACAGTTTTTGGTGACATGTCTGCTCTGCTCACTGATTTCTGGTCATTAAAGTAAATGTTTGGAATAATCAAACGACTGAGAGCATTATTCTGTGTTCAAGCAGAATCTTGTCTTGTTTAAAGGAGTCATCACCTGAAATTTACACTTTTCCACTTGAAAAAATGTCTATAATGGCTTCCTAATGATTGTTCACTGGCTGAGAAGCTGATATTTAACATTGACGCATTTGTTTAATCTTGCCTTCTTCAACCAGCTCACATGCACCCCACGAGCACACACATTCCGAAGCGAGAACTGGAGTTCTGGCCTATATGTCGTCACAAAGGCCAGATATAACCAAATATGAGGCCAGCAGCAAACAAACCAGCACAACAAAGCTCATTTCATAATGTGAAACGCATAAATTATGTGATCTGTGTTACGGGGGAAAAAACAAGTCTACTCGGTTTGTGTATTCGATCTTCACAACAGCATGATGAGCCAATGCCAGGCTGTTTTAGCTTGCTTTGTCCCATCTGGACTGTTTACAGATCTCCAATGTTGCTTCCCATAATTTTCCGGTTTACGGCGCTTCGCTGAAAAAGAAAACTCCACAACAAGCGAGGAAGCCATTACGCACGAGGCGAGGCTCGGGCTCGTACTGCTGGATCCCGTAGGTCACTGGCAGGTCGGGTTCAGTTATAACTTTTGTTATTTTGGAGCAAGACGCTGAAGCTGCTTCCTGCTTCCTTCCACCAATCAACGCGCCCCTCAGTCCTTCGCGTGTCCAACACAGCCGAAATATCGCGTGATCTCACGAGAAAATATGCCCTTTACAAAAAAGGATCAGAAAAGCACATTTTTAATTTAGTTTTCCAATAAAATTTATTTTAATTGCCTAAAAGACTATAATAGGACGTAGATATCCACGGTATTATAGGTGATGACTCCTTTAAATAAAGTTCAACCTAATGATCTAAAACATTCCTGCATGTATATATTAAATTCTGCTATAATATTATTGTATGACTTCTGAAAATCCAGAAACATGTGAGTCTATCCCAGAGGCACCTTTTAAATATTCCATCATCAGGACCTCCTTTGACTCGAGCATCTCCCCTGGAGTTCATTCAAATGGATGCTATGCCTCTTAAAAGTGATTTTTTTAAAAAAGGATGCAAGCGAATCTAAAGCTTGTAATTTCATGAACCTTCTGAAGATACAAAGTCTTCTCCGTCCTTTTGCAAGTGTCATGATCTCTTTGTCTTCGGGGTTTTTTCTTCTTGTCTCTTTATCACACGTACTGCCATTACCAGGGACAGAAAGTCAAGGAGGTTCAATAGGAAAGTGGGACCTCACGGAAACCAATTATACACAGGCTCTGAAGCCTTTATTTCTGTGCAGGAGCTTTGAATGTTTTGGATATTCCATGATGAATAACTACAATCAAATGAGAAAGAGGGATGGAGAGAGAGAGGGGGGGAGATGCAAGAAAGAGTAAAAGAGAGTGAAAGAGAAAATCCAGGAGGATTTCTTTGCCTTGATTCCCTCAGGGTGCTCAGTGTGTTGGTGGAGCGCTGTATGTTTCTCTGGCAAGCATATCTCCTCTCCTCCACCCACGCTCGTCTCTTAAACCGAATCAAGTCCCGGCGGAGGAGTTCCTTCATCCAGCCAGAGTGAGCGTGCTCCTATGTAACACACTCCTCCTCTTAATTAAACAATGGCAAGCACTGTAAAAAGCTGTTTGACAGAGTGTGGAAATCAAGTTTGTGTGAATTTGAAAAAGCCCAACGTTTATCCCTCAGATACATGCTTAAACATAGAAAGTTGGAACATTCTGATAGTACGATCTCCTGCTGCTGGTTCAAATAATTCGTCTAATTGCTGAAGGTTACAATAATAGCCTACTGCCTTTATGTGTTTACCTGTATTATTTTTTTCCTATTCAAGTGTATGTGCTGCCTTAATGAGTGAATTTCCCCGCTGTGGGATTAATAAAGTCGATTCTATTCTAATGGATCTTTCATCATAACCACTCAGGTTAAGCTTTAATGCATACTTATATCGATGTCAATAAAGTTGTTGAGCAATAAAAACATGATTAAAGGTAGAAATCTGCACATAAAGGTCAGAGTTGTTCATTTTGTTTTTCCTATCTGCGCTGTCGTTAATTTTTACAAATATGTCATCTGAGAACCAAAACTTGGTCACTGCTGCACTCTCAGCCTGCAGCTGTTTGGTTAACAGTGACTCATGCAGGTGGTTCTGTGCATGCGGCTATTGTTCCACTCGCTCACACAGCACAAAGTTATAATCGTTAAGAATTATTTTATTCACGAGTTCATAATTCCTCTCTCGTTAATTTGATTTTAATTTGACTGAACAGACACAAGCGTGAGTTTAAATGTGGCCTGTTGCATGACCCAATCGCGGAGTGAACAGAAACTGGGTTTAAACAGACACACAGTTAATATAGGAACCACGGACCGCAGCTTGAATGGAAATGAGAGCGTGTGCGGTTCTATAATAAAGAGTAGTCGACAGGACTGGCACGGACAGACTGGACTGGAACACGTTGGACAAAACTCTACTGGAAGGACTGGAACACCAAAGCAATGACTGAGCTGTGAGCGGTGATTCCGACTTCCTGAAATACTCCCGCGCAGATGATGTGGCTAGGAAGTCCGGTGTGGGGCATGATGGGTAGTGAAGTTCTGAGGCTGGTTAGGTCTGAGGGGAAAGAGTTGTGGGATGAAGGCTGGTTCTGGAGTTCTGGTTTGGGTCTGAGGTCGGGGAGTTCTGGGGTGATTAGAAGTGAGTTGGAGGTCGAGGAGCCAGGATTAGGACAAGTAGCTGAACACAAATTTTTTGCAATGATGTTGCTTTATGACGCTGTGGCTAAACCCCATAAATTATTTGAATGTAACTGATTTACACCTCATAATAAAACTGAATTTGGATTTCATTGATTTGTCTATTGATAAACGCTTCACTTGTCTCAGTCGTTTTCCAGGGTCTTGTCTTTGCTGAGCTCAGTGAACCTTGAAATCATTTCTACATGCATAATGATCATGTGCTGCTGTTTTGATTTGCTGTTTGGACGCTGAATGGAATGCAGGCTTATTTAAGACACTACCTCCTTAGCATGTCAGCAAATTACAAACACATGTTCACACGCTCGTCATCTTCCACTTATCCAGGCCTGTGGGTGCAGTGGCCCTAGCAGGAAGGGCCCGACTGTCCTCTCCTAAGACTCTTCCTCCATCCTCTGGTAGGTTCTCAAGGCAATAATGTGATATCAGCTGTTCGACTCCATCAATGTCAGCCCCAAACCAAACTGAACATTGCTGCAGAACCAAATGGAGAAAAATTCAAGATTATAAGTGATTCACCAAAACTCACACAAAAAAGAGAAAAATAGAAAACCAAATAGAGAATTCCCCAAAGAAAAGGCTAAATTAGGCAAACACAGAAACCCATTCAAGTCCCAGCCATGAGATTTACATTCCGTTTGGATATTGCTCTCTGTAGTATTCATCACATTACCTTTTCTACCTTTTGAATTTTTATTAAAGTCAGTATAAAGCACACTGTAGTAGGGCTTTATCAGGGGATGCTGCCAGTTTGTGTTTCTTCTTTGAACTATTACTTTTTTAGTACTCTGTGTTAATACAAACAAGGAAACTCCTTAATCTTTAATGCCGCTTATATTAAATATTTTGTTGACGGTACTGCAGCAACAGCGTACCAAATTCTGGGTGAGATTACCCATCTGAAATTAAAAGGTAGACAGGGAAACATGCTTTTGGACTTGGTTGTGAGTTTTTTGTTTTGGTGGTGGAGGTGGGGCTTATTTGGGTTTATTATTGAACGGTTATTGTTAGACATCAGGATCACTTAAACATATTAACTCTTTCTTACAATGTTCCAGCAACAGAAACCTTGATAGAAAACTTAATAATCTTTGATCCACTGGCTATTATTATTATTATTATTATTATGCAAAAACATGACACCTCTAACCCTAACCCTGCCCTTCCAGCGGGTTTTCTACTTAAAGAGACTATGTGGAAGTTTAACAGCTAATACAAGTATAGAAATTTTAAATTTATTCCTCATACATTCTCCTGCAATGCCCTGGTCCTGTAGAATGAGCCCTGGCATTTTTACTGTGATTGCCTCTGTAGGCCTGTAAACTCACAGAAAAGATCATGCTCGGGTCGAACAAGCAGGCTTCCCCAGTGTCCTCCAGAGGCAGCGTAATGCGTGATGACTTCATGAGCTTTAGACCCATATGAGACAGATTATGTATCTCCAATATCAATAAGGTATGTTTTATTATTGTTTTTTTAAATACCGTAGTAACATCCCACTCTCACTTTCTATTCACTGATTATATAAAATTTATTTTTCTTGTGCAATAGGTGTGCATCACAGGATGAGGTTGACCAACTTCCTTGCATTGGCCTGGATGAAGCTGACAATTATAACAATTATAATTATTATATAACAATTATAATTATTATATAGGCTAACAATATGTGCTATTTTTCACTCAATATGCTAAAATTCTGCTTACAATAGTGACCTGCACAGAACCCAACTAATGCTGCTACTCTGTGTCTATATTTGAACATATTATTGTTGATTTTATATTTATATTATTTCTGCATTATTTTTTGTATTCTTTTACATTTTGCACCAAATGGAGTGGCACTCCAATTACACTGTACCCTGTACAAAATCAATAAAGACTATTCTATTCTATTCTCTTCTCTTCTCTTCTCTTCTATTCTATTCTATTCTATTCTATTCTATTCTATTCTATTCTATTCTATTCTATTCTGTATTGGACATTGCTGATTGTGTGGAGGCAGATTTGAAAGACAATTTAGAAGAGCCATCAGCAGCAGGACTGACTCAGCTGTTGTTTTCATCCAGGAGTACAGCATGCATGCCTCGTGCACGAGCTTGCTATTGAAGCTGCAGTTACACATTTGGCCTGAGGGGGCAATCGTGAGCATAAAAAATTCAAAGTCCACATAGTCCCTGCTTGAATCCCTAAGTTGTAAACCATGCTGGGTGGTAGAACCATCTCTGTGATAAAGGTTTTGGGTCAGATACATCCAGTCTGGCTGTAATGAGGTGAAGCGCTCCACAGGACTGGCCTGACATCTCTTACAAATGTGATTTATGCTTGCAGCGCAACGAGGAGCTCAAAATCTTTAATTACTTGGCAAATTAGTGGCCACTGTAATTTATCAGTACACAACCACCACAACCTTGTTTCCTCACTAAATTAATGAATAATTACCTTTGTGAAAAAGCTGCCTCTTCTTGTTCAAAGGCAAAAAGCCTTGGTACATGTAACCTTTAAGCACAACCATTGCAAAGTGTTGTTAATAAAACTCAGGATGGGATTAATCACTGATGTCTCTGTTGCAGTGATTTCAGCAGTTGTGCATCAGGTTGTCTTAAATACCTGGTTCTTTTGTCTTCTGGGTTGGAGGCCCAGAGAGGGATGAGGATTTTCGAGCATTTGCTTCACTTCATCTCAGCTTGATAAAGATCATCGACCACAAATTCCAGCGTTTGCCAGATGAAGCTTGAAACATGAATTTATGGTCATGGCTTAGAATCAATTCATTTACCCACAAATAGACCTCAAACGATGAGCTAAATCTAGTTTCTATTGATTCAACTCTTTCTATCAGGTCTGCATCTTGCAAAAGAAAGGATTCCAAAAGAAAGGCAGGAAAAACATTCTGACCTTTGCATCGTTCACAGAAACAAAGATCAAAGACATTTTGTACCACCAAAGTTCACAAAAACATATAAACCCCGACATTTTAAAATGAACAAAGAGAACGATATTTAAAGCTGAACGTGTCAGAAGCTGACTGAAGGTTAAAAAGTCATTTCTAACGAGAAAGTGGTGCATTGTTGTGTTGCTGCTGCGCCTGTAGCTGCAGCCGGTCCTCAGAGAGCCACAGTCCACCGTCGCCTGATTATTTTTCACCTTGTTTACAGCTGAACTCCTTCATGGCCCTGCCTCCATCTCCCTCTCTGCTTGGACCTGTCTCATTACGTCCATCTCAACAACTCACTCAGCCGAATGAGGGGACAGGGAAGGGGGAGGGAAGCAGGTAAACACAAGGACAGGTGCGAAAGACGATTAGAAAGAAATGCATCGAGTCATGTTAGATTGTCTAAATCTGCTTTGACATGAGACGAGAAAGTGTTTAGTGTGGAAATCAGCCTGAGCGAGTGAACTCATCTGAAGCAAGACAGGTAGAGACGGATGACGAATCACCGTACAGAAGGTGGGGTTTGTATTAGGAATTATGACTGTGTGGGAAGAAACTGTTGTTTTAAACATGTTTAGAAACCAACGCCACACACACACACACACACACACACACACACACACACACACACACACACACACACACACACACACACACACACACACAGAACTGAAACAAATGTTGATGAAAGAGGAAGTATTGAAGTGGCAGACTGATGATGTCACTCAGTGGTTCAAATCAACGTCCAGAAGCCTTCGTCTGTCCATCTGCTGCTCGGTGAGTAAAAACTTCTGATTGTTGTTCAGATCAACGGTTTACAGCCAGTTCTCTGGGATTCCGTATTAGATAAGGCTTTTACATGGGCAACAAACAATGAAAAGCAGAGAAGAACATAGAGCAGAATAATAAAAAAACATAAGGAACTTTGGGTTGGGCCCTCCAATCTCTGGTGCTGAGGTCACCCAGGTGGTCCAAAAGCTTCTAATTGGCAGGGGTGGATGAGATTTTCTTAAAGAGCAAGTCACCCCAAAATCTACTTCTGCTGATAAACTGTATAAATGATAGTCGTAGACATGTAGTCAGATTAGATGTTTCTTTTCTACTGATTCTCACTTTGTGAGATCCACTGCAAATAAAATTCTAACAATAGAATCTGGGGTTGGTAGAGGATGTTTGCTTTGTTTTGTAGTTTTTTTTTTGTGTCTTGTAACTTACTCGTATGTGCTTGCTTCTGTTATTTTGTAACTTTTGTTTTATGGACCCCCTTGAAAATGAGACGCCACATCTCAAGGGGCTTTCCATTAATAAAGAATAAAACCACAACCGATCTGAAGGAGCAGTGCAGGTCTCAGGGACCAGAATCATGGAACAAACATGAAGGTTTAAATGAAACTAATCTGAGACTTGGTAATCCTACATGTGTAGCGATGTGGAGTTCAACCTATAGAAGAACTCTAAGCTTTTCACTTTGAGCTGATGATGCTATCCAGATCCAAACCAGCCCAAAACACACAGAATCTGGACTTTCTGATTCTGTAAACTATCTGACTTTCTGTTCTGAGCTGCCTGGTGAGAACAGTGTCTTATTTTGTCTTACTCCCTACATTGCAACAGCAGCAGTTTCAGTCCGATCAGTTCATTAGGAAGGAAGTGGTGCAGCTGGAGGTGTTACCTGCTGTTCACGCTCAGACCTCAGCTGGACCTCCACCAAACAGCATGAAGACTACAACTGTTGCTTCTCTGATCGGTGAGTCCAACTCCCCTTTTGTTTCAGACGTTCAGGTCCACTCAGTTGGATCAGGTCTCACCATCAGAACCATCAAGTTAAGGTTATCTGGTCTGATTCTGGTTCAACTGGACTGAAATAACAATAATCACCTCCATGTTTCAGGTGGTTCTGTGCTGCTGTTAAGTGCATTGATTCTAACAGGTGAGTGTGGTCCAGGAGGTGTGTGTATGTTCCAGGTGTGTTTAGTCTTTGTGTGCAGATGTTTGTGGTCTGTGCGTGTTTAGTCCAGGATGTCTGTGTAATGGTCTAAGTGGGTCCAGAGGCCTCGTTTATAAAGCTTGCTCATGAACAAAAAGAAGTCTGAAAGTTGCGTAGGGCACTTTATAAACACATTTTGTGATTTATAGAAAAAAAACATGACAGGAAAAATGTGCGAAACTTTAAGCAAACCCTGACTCTGGTGTGAGCACGTTAGAGCTGTGGAAACTGGCAGTGCAGCCGATAGCAAAATGGTGAATTTAAACCACATTTTCTGACTCATAGATCCTCACGCACGCACACACACACACACACACACACACACACACACACACACACACTCAAAACCAAGAGTCAGCCCCCACCCTTGTTTCTGAACTTGTTTCATTTATGAGTTATATCACTCTACATTCATACATTCAAATTATTTGCAATTGCTTTAATTGGTGCATTAAGTTGTGTATTAATTAGTGTGATCACCGAGTAGCCATAAATACTGCAGTGCACGATGGATCACACCAATGGAGGGATCATGGTGGAGAGTTTTAGAGGCCACAAAGACCATCTGGCCCATGATGATGACTGGTTGATCAGCTGATTTAGATTCACTACAGTAGTCCTAATGGATCTATGTTCTGAACAGGGCCAGTGTTAGATCAGCCGATCTGAGGCGTTCTCGGGTTTCCTCTAACTGGTTTGCAGGATTTAGCAACCAGGTGGGCTGATATTTGTTTGATGTGATAAACAATAAATGACATTTCCTACCTAAAGCCACTTTATGTTATTTTAAATGTTTTCATAGATAGCTCACCCATCCCAGTCCCAGTCAAAATCACCTGCTTGCATTTTTTTTATGGAAGGGTGTTATTTATAAGGCGGGAATTGCATAACCAGTGTTTTATAAGTAGGGAATAAAAAAATAAAGTGGACTTTTGATGAGGATTCTGTGCAAAGTTTTATAAATGAAGCCCCAGGTGAGTTTGACTCAGGTGTGAGTAGTTTAGGTGAATTTAGTTCAACTGTGTTTAGTCCAGGTGTTCAGTTGTCTTTTGCCCGAGTTTTTTTTAGTTTAGCTTAATTTAGTCCATGTGAGTTTACTTCAGGTGAGTTATGCCACAGTTTGTTTCTTTCAGGTGAGTTTGGTCCAGGTGAATCTGGTCAGTGTGTGTCCCAGGTGTGTGTGTGTGTGTGTGTGTTCCTGCTATGTTTGTTCTGGGTGTGTACTTTCCAGGTGTGTGTGTTCCGTGTACTCCAGGTGTGTTTACCACTTTCTTCGGTCTGTCTCAGTGGTCTGCTCCCTGCATATGGTTCCTCCGACTAGAAATGCTGTCCAACTTCTGATCTTCTTCCCATATGCCATCTCCACTTTCCTGCTGCTATCGATCAACACCAGAACTAAACCAGGTACACAAACACACACAGGATGTAACCTAGGCTGAACTAGGGTCAGAAACCAGAATGGTTCTGAGGCACAAGTACAGGTCTGATGCTTCAGTGATGCAGTCTCAAAGAACAAATGACTATCTGCAGGAAGATAGAAGTCCAGGATCAGAGGTCTAAGACTAGATGTGGGGAACTGGGCTAGATGACTGGGGCCACATCCCTACAGTTAAAAGACCAGAACAGCAAGTTAAAGTCCCATTAGTTGTCACACACACTGCTGTGTGTGAAATTTGTTCTCCACATTTGACCCATCCCCTGGGGGGAGCGGTGAGCTGCAGACACAGCTGTGCTCAGGAACCATTTGGTGGTTTAACCTTCCATTCCAACCCCTTAATGCTGAGTGTCAAGCGGGGAGGCATTGGGTCCCATTTTTTCAAAGTCTTCGGTATGACCCGACCGGGATTGGAGGGTTGGAGGACTTGACTTTGAGGACCACAGTTATAGTTCCAGGATTAGATTCAAGGTTCATGGCTAAAGGGCCATAGCTAGAGGACCAGGGTTAGAGTTTCTGGAAGACCACGGCTGGTGGGTCATGGCTAAAAAGTCAGGGCTAGATGAACAAGAATAGGAGACATAGGCTAGAGGACCAAGGCTAGATGGACTGATGGACTAAACCCTGCTTCATCTCACCTGCAGAGATTCCTCTGACCCTCTCAATGGCTATGGCAGATCATGTTGAAGAGGCTCAGGAGTGTGACGAAGACTACGATGATGTCATTGCTTGTGCCACCACTGTGCATGAGTTCTGATATGGAGACAGAACTATCTACTGGGATCAGCTGGATCACCTTCCACACCAACCAACAATTTACTGGGATGGCTAAACAGAAGTGTGAATCCTTTGAAAAGTTTCTGTAAATGATTTCATTCTTACTCTGGAAAGCCCTGCTTGACCATAAAAACGTTTCACTCTGTAACATTGAGATCTGTCTCTGCTGTGATTTTATTCGTGACTCTTAACGTAGTTTTAACACATGAAAAGAAAAATGTGTCAGATCAAAGTTAAAATAAGCTCATCTTGGTCCTCTGACTCTAAAACCTGGAGCTGCAGAAACAACTGAGTTACTTTCAAGGTTAGAAGTCAGGGTTCTGTTTCTGTGTTGTAAGTGACTTCTCAGAGGCGGACTGACAATCTGTGAGTTCTGGAGAATCACAGACCGACCAGTGTGCTGTAGGGCCGGTGGATAAGCTCCAGGCCGTTGTGGGCACTCCATCCCCGCTCGCCTCGGAGATCTCCAGCGGAGGTTCGAGCAGACTGCAGCAGCGATCAGCCTGCTCCCATCCGCTCTGAGAAGTTTGCAAAGGGCTCTATTTACAGCATATACTTTTACATGAAATGTATGTTAATCTCTATGCTTCATCTTTTTTGTCCTTCTCAGTGGCCCTAATAATCTGCTAATCTGATTAAATGGTGCTCTGTATTTAACGTTCATTTTGCATAAATCTCTGCCATGCAGTAGTCATACCTTAGAAACAGTCTGGTGCATTAGTTATAACTAAAAAGTTGCAACAATGATTGTGATTTAAATATGGCTGCAACAGTCTAGTAGCTCAGCAAGGAAGAAATGCTAAACCTTCAGTTGTTTCTGCGAGATGACAGAAGATTTTAGGTCTTGTTACGTTTTAAAACATTAAATCAGGATAAACAACAACAAAGAGACATTCTTTCTGTACAAATTGAGACTAAAGCTACAAGAATTCTGTAAGATGCTATTAAAATCATTTTTAGAAAAACAGCTCAACCAAAATCATTTTTAATTAAAACTGCTGGGAACAGTCTCTTCTGCATTTTTATTCTTTGAAGGTAATTTTCTAAAAATTACCATGTAGCTTTTGACAAGGGAAACACACACAAACCAAAGTGCCTTGCTCCTAATTGGCTTCATTCTGTGACTAATGTTTTCTCTGAAGGCCAAATGGAAAAAAATGAAGTGATAGCACAACGGTTTTCTAAATAAGGAGCAAAGAAGCTTTTGAAAAATCCTTTTCTTGTTATTTTATCAAAGTGAGTCAGATTTTCTTCCTGTTATTTTAACTGTCCTTTTCCTGTCCATCTTTACGGCCTGCAGTGGCTGCTGCCTTGCTTCGCTCAGGTAAACAGAAAGTCAGAGCTATCATCATGTTGACTCAGCTATTGTGCTGCTGCCAGACCTACTGTAACAGCTGAGCTGGTCCCAGTTTGAATCGAACATTTTAATGTCAGAATTTTAAAAATGAACCAAAAGTTAGATCATCTTTAGAAACAAATAATAGATGATGTGTTAAAGATGAAAGGCTTGTTTTTTACTTACATAGGAAAAAAAAAAAAAAAAAAAAAAAAAAAAATATATATATATATATATAGGCTATATATATATATATAAAGGCTTCGAGGGCTCTCAGGGGAAACGTTTGGGAATCTCTGCTGTCGAGGACGTTGTCCCTCAGACTCAACAGATTAAATATTTTTCCATAACAGATTTGACATCTTGATAATAGTCACAGCTCGTTGAGATGGCGGCTTGTCCCTGATCAATTCAGCTGGACATCCTCGAAGTGCTGTGTCGAGGTTTTGACAGTCACCATCGCCTGTGTCTTCTCTGTCCTTCTCAGGGTTGTGTGGTTTGGCAGCTTTTGTTTGACATGCCAAACCCAAGGCATGACATGGAGATGGTACCGTCCAATCGTGAGTGCTGATCAGATCCCCTCTGTTCAGACAGTATACCTCCTTGTCAGCCACCTGTGCTTCTACTGAAACACTTGTTCTGTCCTGTTCAGTGTTGAATACTTAACCTGTAATCGGTTTAGCAAGCCGCTCAGCTACAATGAATTTCAGGAATATCCCAGCCTGGCCATTTGGTGAATTTAGTGTTAAACATAACAAATAGTTGAGCTGAGACATGTCTACTTTTTCTCAGTAACTTGTCAACACAGATGTCAACACTGGCTCCATTCATGGTCACAGTTTTGGCTGAAACCTGAGTGATGAAATAACAATATTTTTTTACATTGTGTGGTAAAGACACAACACTGGGACTTATTTTTGAATCAACACTGACTTGTTTGGCACATCTCAAGCAAAGAATGAGCACCTACGTCCAACTTTTTTTGACAAACCAGAGTGATGGGGATTCCTAACCAAACCCCAAAAAAGCAGAAACCTTCACTAAACATTACCTCATCTGACAACAGCGGGTTCACTCTGATGCATTCTAATAATGACAAGCTGCCTTATTTTTTAGATTGTTTGGTGCACATTTGCAGAGAGAGAGGACACAGAAATACCCGTGGACCAGTATGTGCTGTTCTGATCTCACCTACAGGAACATGACTCGTCATCATCAGAACTCTTTGACACGGGATGGAGCAGATCTTTAAACTTGTGTATACCTTCAGTGAGATTTTGGTCATTTAAATAATTTAAAAGAAAAACTGAGAAAATATAAAATAACTATAAAATTCATTATCTTTGAAAAAGCTACCCGCACCACCTGGATCTGATGAGCATCGAGCAGGTTTCCATCATCACAGAGATGCATCAGAATCTGAATTCCCAGAATTTCCTCAGATGTCTGAGTAGCTACACGTCCGTCAGGAAATTCAGATGTTTTCTTGACAAACTGAAACAGAAACACTGAATAAATGACTCGGTGAATCAGAGCAGCATCACAGAGGATACAACACTACACTTTGACAGAGAAGAACCACAATAACCCAGAGCAACAGCCAATAACTCGTTATAGATAACTTCTTCATTGACCTCAGTTAGGAGAAGAGCAGACGGGCTAAAGGTTCATTTGAAACACAGCTAGGACCACAGTGGATTGCTGCTATCTTAAAACAGCTCAACAACTCTATGGTGGTTGCAGGGTTGCAAGTTCAAATCCCGACTGTGGTCTTTCTACGTGGAGCTAGCACGTTCTCCCCATGAATGCGTGGGTTTTCCCAGGGTACCTCAGTGTCTTCCCACAGACCAAAAACACGTGTTTGGAACTTTTAAGCCACTGTAAACAAACATAAACACAACACAGCTGACAGTTTTACCTGGGTCTTTAGAAGGGATGTTCTGATTTAACGGAGGTATACGATCTGAGCCTCGATCAAGACATTTTTCATTGATCAGTCTGTATTTTTATAATGAAGACACTCGGCTGAAGATTTCTATTGTTGACCTAAGACTTTATGACAGTTGAGCAGAAATAGATCTTTGCTTCATTTAGAAGGTAGAAGTGTGATAAAGAGCACAAGAACTAAACAGGATGTGAGACAAGTACTAAAAGAGAGTTAAAAAAAGTTACATTTAATCATTTTAGGATGTTTTGTGCAGAGCATTTTGGATATTTTACATAAAAAACAGGAGAATTCAAAAGGTAGGTCATGCTATAACTTTATATTTATCTAAATTAATTCAAGTTTTTGTTTTTATTAAATTTTTGTTAGCGCATCTAAACTCTCCAGAGGTCACATGAGAGTGAGACGGAGTTCATAAGAGGAATATATTGTCACATCTTAATTATGACAGTAGAAACAGACATCTGAAGTGACAGTTTATCCTCCCAGCAGCACATGCTATCATTTTGTCATTGTTCCGGATGAAACCATGCATCAGCGGCTGTTGTCAGGCAGGCGACTCATCGATCTGTCCCTCTGAGGCCTCCGTTCACCACCACCACCACACGATTAGCTCGTCACTCTCAACCTTTCTGGAGGAGAACTAATCAGGCTGGAGGAGAGACTTGCCCCAGTCCAAGCCATGCATGGCTTGTCTCACCAATGTATGCAGGAGCAGCACAGCTGAACTGGATTTTAGCTCCAGAATCTCCACCCAGTCTCTGTGTTGTGCAATTAGAGACACCTGGAGTTCATCCGTCTTGTTGGTGATTGATCAGCAGGAGTGGCTGAGTGTGAGAACTGGTGATTATGCTGTAATTAATAGCTTTAGATTAGGGCTGTCAAAATTAGCGCGTTTTTGATGCGTTAATGCAAAGCCCCCTTAACAGCATTCATTTTTTAACGTGCGATTAACGCGCAGGCTTCCGTAGTTTTGTTTTGGCCCTCCTCACGTTCCATAGTCTGATGTAAATAAGAAGCAGGAACAAGCCATTGGCCAGCGGCAAATTTCCTTTGAATCACATGTGTAAAAATGTATTAAAACCTCAAGTTAATTTAAGATTTTATTTAAGATAAAAACAGTGTTTTTAAATCGCGAGGGGACCTACGCCTACCAGGCTTTCAGTATGAGCGTAAAGCCGGCGATGACGTAACCGCTCAGAAAGCGAGTGTAAACAGTGACCCGCAGCTCGGTATTTTTCTCTGGATTACGACGAGGCGAATAACCGGAGAAGTTCAACCAAACATGATCGGTGGCGAAACGGAGGAGGAGGGTACAGTTTGTTTACTTTTATTGAGTATTTAATTCCTGTGTTTGAAGCGCTGCAACTGAGACCTCTCAGCTGAGGTCTGTGTGTGTGTGTGTGTGTGTGTGTGTGTGTGTGTGTGTGTGTGTGTGTGTGTGTGTGTGCCACAGCTGATTTGCGTTTGGCCCCTGTTGCATTATTTTTGTCTGAGTTCAATGGATTAAGAAAGCAAAACAACAAAAAAACAGAAGTGCTGTATATTTTTGTTAAAAATAATAAGATATATTTAAAATGTGCTAAATAGGCAGAGTCCTAGTTCTTTATCACACTCTTCCCTTTGTCCTTGTTTTAGTACCACGTGTTGATTTTATGAGTCCTTATGGTGGAACCATATAAGGTGTTATTGTGTGGGACGTAATGCCTAATTGCACTTTGAATATCTTTTTTCTGAGGAGGATACTGGAGTGTATTTATCATGTTTGGTTGGTACAATTATAATAAACATATTTTCTTAAAAAAGTATATTTGTCCACTCCATAGTTGAAATAAGAAAAATTTGAATAAGAAAAAAAAATGCGATTAATCATGAGTTAACTATGGACACTCATGCGATTAATCGTGATTACAAAATTTAATCCATTGACGGCCCTACTTTAGATGGATTTTAATCTTTAACACACCAGCTGAATGTAGTGGCTATTGTGCAAAAAAAAAAAAAAAAAAAATCTCAACTTTTATTTCAAAAAGAATTTTTTTTAACCTTTCACCAGATGCAACTTTTTATATAAGGGTGTCAAAATAACAGTTAAATAAATGATTTGTTGTTTATTTATTATTATGTTATGCATTTGTTTTTACTATATATAATTTGTCTTTATCCCCTCATCTGGCCATTTTATTTCACTTATCCAAAGTTTGGAAGCTCAGGCATTCCCATATTTCTTCCCTGGGATTTCCCAGTAGGTATCTAACTCAGACCCCTGCCTCAGCTGGCTTCGGTCTGTGAGGAGGAGCAGCAACTCTGCTCAAATCTACCCTTGGATGACGGAGCTCCTCTCCTCCTCTACCAGGCTGCACTCGGCCACCCTGTGGAAAACGATCGTTTGAAAATGATTGTACCTGGTGTCCTGGGGCCATGCAGGTCAGTCAGAACATAGACCAACGATTATAGTGCAGAATCTGCTCAAATTCATATATTTAATAAAATTCTGACTGCTACTGATTTATGTTCATACATTATTCATCTACTCTCAGCAGCATTTGAAACTGTTGACCACTCCATCCCGATCAAATGGCGTGGATTCTGCGTTGGGCTCAAACGGACAGCACTGGACTGGTTTTGCTCTTATCTAACTGATAGAAGTTTCAGTGTCTGCCTCAATATTTGTTCCTCTGCATATGTTTCTCTTCCTTGTGCAGTGCAGTCCCTCAGGGTTCAATATTGGGACCCCTCACAGCAAATTCAACTCCTCAAATTAACACTGTCAGGTTTGATTTCAACACTTTTAAAGTGTCTATATGAGTCCACACCAGTAAGAGTTAGTTAACTCTTTTTGGAGAAGTGGTACTTAAACTCTGATTTAGTGTCAAAAACCAACTCTTCTGGAGTTGACAATTTAACTCTGGTGTTAAGGTTAATATAGTAACTCTTAACACCGGTTTGATTAGGAAACACTCCTTTTTAACACTCGGGTTTGACTCTCATGTCAGTGTTACATATCAACTATATAACTCTTTTTAGTGTTAAATTAACTATGTATTAGTGTTAAATTGGACCAACACCCCAAACTTAACTCTTTTGAATTTGCTGTGCTCCTTTTTTCTATCTACATCCTCCTCCTGTGTTTAATTCTGAAAAAACATACAGTATATTGCTAAATTTATGATTATTGCCAACTCTACCTTTCATTAAATCCTCATGACTCCATGCTCTGTTTTCTGGACCCTCCCCTCCAAGGTAAAAGACTGAGTGGCATCAAATTTCCTCCTTCTGACTGAAGGAAAACCTGAAGTTGAACAAACTCCGACAGACACATGCATAACACGACTTGCCAATGTACACTGGCTTCCTGTTTTTTTTTCTTTACCAGATTTTGTTTAAAATGTTGCCTTTTGTCTTTTAATCCCTTCACGGTCCGGCCTGCTGCTTTCTCTGAGTTGCTCATACTTTACGTGCTTTCATGTTTGGGGCAAATTTTCTTGGACGATTAAAATGCGATTAATCAAGATGAATTAATTACAAAGCCTCTAATTAATTAGATTCATTTTTTAATCGAGTCCCACCCCTACTTTATACATAAAATAGATTTGACTTGAATGTACTTTATGACAAAGATCTCGCCTGATGCCAACATCTGTATTTGTCATGGAATAGTCTTCTAAAAGTAGAACGCTCAAACTTTCATTTAGATTTAAAATTGCATTTTGTAGCTAATCATATGTGCATCTTTGAATTGTGATAAAGTTTTAAAATTGAAGAACAGTCAGTTTTCCAGCATTATTTTCTTGTTTGAATAAGGTTTTGAATATTTTATTTTTCTTGAATGAGCGAGCCCACACACAACTCTACACGAGTGCAGTTGTGTCACGTTAATGGCCCCAAAATTAATAAAGCAAACCAGAGCATGCATTTATATGCACGCACTGATTCCTGCTTTAACAAGCCTCGTCTGCACTCGGCTGACAGCGTGGCATAAAATCATCTCGGTGAGGTGAGAACTCATGCATTAACACCTATTTTCCCATGATTCAGCGAGTCACATTGACACCAAGACACATGGGAGCAACAAGCCCCTCTCTGTACAGCCGAATCAAAAATTCAGCTCCAGGAGAAAAGTTTTCTCATACACAAGCCCCCACCCCCCCCAAAGCACTTTTATTCCGTGCAAACATTTTTCTTTTGAAATTAATTCAGAGCTGCAAATTTAGCTGCATGAAATATTAACAGTATTTTAATATTTCAGTGCAAATAATGAGAGCTCTTGACCTATGAAATTTAAATTTAATCAGTGCATGCAGAATTTATTAGCTGCATTCTCTCGTATCTGTCTAGGAAATTTTAGTAGTAATACAGAATTCCCACAAAGCACACAATGAAGAATCTGTCTTTCCATAATAGATGAACTCAAGTGAAGAAATATTACACAAAAAGGGTCGTGCTGAGCACACAAAAGCTCTTCACCCACAAAAGAGGAAGCCTCGAGATCTTCATAGCCAAGAATTTAACTAAACATGTATCTGTTTCAATCTAAAGATGGAAATGTGCAAGTGAAGGAAATGAGAGCGGGCATGAAGCGTGTGACAGCTCCATCACAGAGAACGAGCTGAAGGTCAACCGTGCCGTAATTGCGGCGCCAAGTTGCCATTTGTCTTAACTGGGACGTTTGCGTTTAGAAATCAGCTGCAGGTGAAAAAGCATTTGGCTGCCTGTCATCCTCACTCACCTTCATCCCTGCAGATATCGGCTCTAAGTGGAAACGTGAAGCTCCAGGTAAAACTACAGATCTCATGGTCAGCAAGATACATTCCTAAAAGGACCAGAAAAGAAAAATATATTGGCTCATATTTAAAAATATTTATTTTTCTCAGTGTATGAAGAAGATCTGAAGTGTTGTGTTGTGCTTAATGAAAAAAGATCATGTGGTAATTTAAAATAACACCATATATATGTCCGCCCTGAGACAGGGAGATCGAGGGTTCAAATCCACGGTCGGGTACCAAAGACTTTAAAAATGGGACCCAATGCCTGGGATTGAGGGGTTAAACCACCAAATGGTTCCCGTGTCTGCAGCTCACCGCTCCCCCAGGGGATGGGTCAAAGGCGGAGATGTAATTTCACCAGTGTGTGATGATGACTAATGGGACTTTAACTTTGTATACTAACCTACATAAATCAGCAGATAACATGCAATTAAATTCATTTATTTGTGCATCAGGACGTGGTGAAGACGACCTATGAGACAACCAAACTGAGCATCAGAACAGAGGAAAAGGGGATTTAAGGAACTTTAAATGTGACTTAATGGACTCTAGATGATAGAAAGACAACAGGAGCTCAAATAACCAGAGTCGATCCAACCAGGTCTGCAGAACAGCATCTCTGATCCACAACATGTTGAACATTGAACCAGATGGACTACAATAACAGATGACCTCATCAGGTCACTCCAGTCAGCTAAGAACAGCTAACTGAGGAGAAAATTCACTCATGATCACCAGAACTGGACCATAAGAGACTGGAAAGGGTTTCCTGGTCTGACAAGTCTGGCTTTCAGCTGCAGCATTCAGATGATCCGTTTGGTGTCATGAAAGCATGGATCCATCCTGCCTTGTATCAATGCTTCTGGCTGCTGCTGGTGGAGTCATGGTGTCGAGGAGATTTTCCTGTCCAGTGTTGGACCTCTTACACACTGAGACGGGTTAAAAGGTCTTGTTATTTGAGAAGTCGAGTAACGCTTCTTTTTTAAAAAAATATGATTGATAGTTGCATATACATGCTGACCATGAACAATGTCTTCAACTCTCATTGACTGCAACAGCAGTAGAAAGACAATAGACGGGAAATGATTGAGTCAGAAAAAGACGTCACAGGGAAGTTTAGTATTCATGGCCTCGCCCACTTTGGCTTCAACCACAGGAAGCATAGAGCAGAGTGTGTCTCGGCCAGTAAAGCTAGTCATTATCAACTCCAAAACATGGTGGAACACGTCCGAGCTTGGGTTTTTTGTGGAGATGACACACAAATGTTGCATTTTATACCCCAGAAAGAAGAATGGACGAAGGCATCGGAAGAGTCACACTGCTGTTAGCCAATCATAGGCAAAACTCGTGTAGGGTCTCTTCTCAGCCAAGAGAGTGGACTAACTCACTTATAGCCTCAGAACAGCCATGAATAAAGAATGGTACCTAAACATCCTCCCAGAGGAACTCCTCTCAACCATCCAAGAACAGTTTGGAGATGAAAAAGGTTTTTCCCAGATAATGAAGCACCGTGGTAAAATCTGAGCGAAGCGGCTCAAGGAACAACTCATTAGATCTCAGGGTTCAGGTCCAGGTAACTCTTCATACCTTAGTCCCATTGATAACTTGTGGTCAATCCTTAATAGGCAGGTGGACAATCAAAAACCCATAAAAGTGAACAAATGAAACATTGTCTGAATTTAGAAAGTAAAAATACACCTCATAGGTTTGATTGATTCAAATAGTTTTTACTTTTATAGTGTATGTTTGGTTTTCTAATGTATTTAGCTGTAGTTATGTTGATGCTTAAAATCACCACAAATGAGTATGTGGAGGAGGAGACTGGACGTTCAGCCCAAAATCCTACGTTTTCAGACTCCGGTTCCAAAAATACAACATGGCAGCGCCTATAAATGTGATATTAAGTTTTATGGCAGGGCTAATTTTGACTGACAAGTCTCTGTGGTGTGCTGTTCTCTGGTTCTGACCCACTCTTGGCTTGATTCATGTAGTTTTAGTTCACTAACAGCCAGAACAGTGATTCCCATTCCAATACATGAATCTTTCTTAATGCCGTTCATGGTGTCAGCTTATTGATCAGCTTCATAACCCATGAAACAGCAGTGTTACTGACTCTGCTCTTCCTGTAGAATCTAATCGGTTCTGCTACTCCTTTTATTTCTGTGCGTTTTTACACAAACAGACCTGCCGCCGCTTTATTGAATCGACTTGCCTCACCGTGATGAATAAGTGAAGAATGAACTGCGTCTGCCCTCATTTTGGTCAATAAATAGGCTCAGCAACGTCTGACTTTATTAAACTTGCAGGCATGAGAGAGCGAACAAGTCAAACATGAGGAGCAGCTGAATTATCCACGCTGGTTACATGCTTCTGAGTTAAGGACAAAACGTGGCTGCAACTCTGCTCATCAGTTCCTGGATTATGGGTTATATCAGATAAAATTATCAGACAAAATTAAGATGCAAAAGGGGAGAAAATACATAACAGGCTTATAAGCATGAAAATAACTGAATATAGAAAAGTGAGTGATGCTGTGGCAACAACATTCACTCTACCATGTGAACCTGAACACAGCACAGCGCTCTAAGTGACAAAAACACATCTTGACAGATCACAAAGTAAAACATTTAGTTGAAGACTCACCTGAGGTTTGTTACAAGTAAAAACAATACTAGCAATAATGAGACTAATAAAGAGCTTTTGTTGAAAAGCTCTGAATAATGAAGTAATTTTGAATTTAACAATTTTCTCTTTAATATTCTGATTTTATGAGCTTTGTTCCAGCTGATGAATCCAGGTGATTAACGTTTGTTGTTGATCTTTTTAAAAAAATGTATTTGAAGGGAATTAAAATTCAGTTGAAGAATTATTTTTTAAAGGGGATAAATTATGCAAGACTCACGCTTTGCATCTTTATGTGCTGCCATGTGGGTCTCTACTGCCTCTATAAACCCTCCAAACATAAATAAACTGTCCATTTTCTGTCAGTGTTTTAGGGAATAACACGCTTCTAAGAGTC